>JAQFZE010005596.1:0-10172 GCA_034695245.1 Dicyrtomina saundersi
TTGTCGTTGTAGCTGGTTACGTTATAGATAGTTGTTAACTGCTCGAGGATATATAGGAGACAAATAAGGGATTGTGTCATTGTGTGCTGGTGGGGCCCGCATTTTTTCGACTATGATTTCCCACCATTTATATGTTTTTATTGTTCCTCTAATACAATTTCTAAGAATTCTGAGGGTGAATGAAACTTTTCCATTTCATTTCCCAAGTCAGTGCTATCGTGTGGACGTGGACGTGGATATTTAGATGCTATATGGGCTGGGCGTGAGAGCGGAAAAAGTTGGCTCATTTAGCTGTCACAATTATTATTGTCCCCTGGATCTCAAGTTCTCAAGTGGGAACCATACGGGGATACAATTTTTTTGTCAATTTGACTTAAAAAAAAAAGAATTCCAATGACAAGGGTGATTGCAGTCGTAGTCGTAGTCGTAGTCAGTATCTATAAACTACAGAGGTATGAACTCTAGCCGACATCAATAAAGTCTATTATTACGTTGAATTCTAATTATTGTCTCAAACTATATTTGTTCCTCATTATAGATATAGATATATACCCTTTGGTTATGATAATGGTTTTGAAGTAAGTATTCATTCAACTAATGTGTTATTCACCCTCCTACAAAATTCTCCGACTCCAATAGTATAGGTTGATAATTCGGAAGAATTAATTAACGCAGATCTCAGATCGGAATCAAAATCTTGTAATTAACTTTTGAACTGTTATTTATAATAGCTTCCTAAGAACTCCCTTCTCTCGCTTTCTCTCTCTCTCTCTCTATAAATACCATATATCAAAGTAAGGAAGTTGGAATTTGAATTCAAAATCTACTTTGACTCTCACACAATCAGCTACGTACATAAGTCTGTAAGCATGTGTGTCCTGATATTATACGGGCATGGACGTGGAGATGATCAGAGGAAATAAATTACGCATGACATGATGACGTGTGTATGAGAGTCTTCTGATGTATGTAGTATGTAGTCTCTCTCCTTTTCGTACCTAATTAATTTTCTGCAAAAGTAAATAAATAAATTAATGGAAATACGTGTGGTTTGACACTATAGAGCCCAAAATTATTTGAACTTATATGAATTCAACTGAATGAAAACATTTAAAAGGCTTAATATACAAAATGAACTCGTGACCTTTTGAGTACAGGAGACGGAGGATATTGTACTCCTCGGAAATGTATTTCTTATAATTAATTACCGACCGACCAAAGACCAATATACCAATATATATATATATAGCGTCCCTGTCTATGTACAGAAGCCGAACTCGTAACGGCGAGAGCCGGAGCCGGAGACTCCTCATGCACATGATGATGATGATGATGATGATGATGATGGAAATCTGCTGGACTTTTCCCTCACTTTTACTTGCTACATGTAAAATATATAGGAGCCGAGTCAACTAAATAACTATTTGTTTGTGCTGACGATGAATAATTAAAAAAATCGAACAAACGTTTATTCATCAAAAGTTACGTGTGGATTTTTTCGATAGTTTTTGTTTCATCAATTATAATTTCATTATATTTAAGAAAACATCTTATATATGTAACGTAGGTAGGTATTTACTACAGTTACAGTAGTTTGAAAGTTGGTACGACTCCCCACAACAAGGCTTTCAAATTGCCTATAGAAAAGAAATCCAGAAACATCAAAGTTGATTGGCTTATTTGGTTATGCACATAAATATTTACATTAAGAATACATTCATACCGCAGAGTTGAGAGTTTCTGTCTAATCTCCCAGCTCACAGCCCAGTCCTCTTCATCTCCCCCCTTCCCTTATTACTCATTCATGAGGATTGACTCGGAAATTATTAATTAGAATATCATTATAAACAGCACGAGTTTCGAGTTTCTTTTGAGTTTTGAACTTAATAGTTGTCTACATAGTATATA
Source organism: Dicyrtomina saundersi (assembly GCA_034695245.1). Classification (NCBI taxonomy): domain Eukaryota; kingdom Metazoa; phylum Arthropoda; class Collembola; order Symphypleona; family Dicyrtomidae; genus Dicyrtomina; species Dicyrtomina saundersi. Next base: position 1,909 of record JAQFZE010005596.1, read on the forward strand.
TCTGTAGTCTATACATAGTCTACTTCCGCTTCCATAACTCAAATACTGACTCAAGTCCTATCCTCATGCACAAAGAGACATGCATTTAGGTAGAATGCATGAGGTTGTCTAATAAGCAAATATATTCTGTTCAGAAGCACAGTTGAAAGTAGAAATTAGGGAGTACAGTCAATATTACGTACATCACATACTGTAACAAATCTACACTGTCTCCACAGCACGTCATTTAATTTTCAAAGTCATTTAGCGATTCAATTTTTTACGAGTATCAAATCAACTGTATTTGAAACTATCTATATAATTTCTCAAATTAATTTAACTCCCCATACTTGCTATGCCCTAGATCTTTTCACATTAACAAATTTGAATATATTCTACCTTACATAGTGAAACTGATATGCTTAACGAAATACTCATTACAGATTACAGTATGGGTTCATAGGCTATTCACCTGATTTCCAAATCATAGCTCTCTCACACATTAGCGCAGCTACAGCTACTACATTTGATGGTAGGGACACACAATACATCAAATGAATGGGCTCACATGGTTATAGACATGTCTGAGTAAACGTGAGGAAAACAGTCGTCACATTCACATTTCCCTTATTAAATGATATCATTGTTGCTTTGAATTTCCACGTAATGACACCACAAAAACAACCATATCAAACCAAACAAAGGTAACTCACAAAGCAAATGTTAGAACTATAACTTTAGTCTCCTCACAAACTGTAAACTTTAAGTAAATGTAAATATAGTGACAATGACGCTCGAAGTTAACACAAGTTTTTGAATGGAATGCATGAAGGGAGAGAGCAAGCCAAGTTTAGAGGAACAACTCACAAAGTTTATGTGTGGGCACTGTATTTGTTTAAATTCAGCATCTGTAAAATATGTATATAGATATAGGGGGATCTTCGTCCATGTAAATGTAAATTCATGCTGTCAAACTATGCGACAAATTCACACAAACTTATCCAACCTACTCGACGGACTATATCATACGGCGGAAACGGGAACACTGGTCCTGGTCCATGTGCCTATGGCTATGGAACAGTGATGCAAACTCGCGTAATCCTTCGTATATTTGTGAGTTGAATGTGTTGACAAGTTTGTCCTGCGGAGGCTTTTATAAATGTGTCTTCCCTGTAAATATATCATGGAACTATAAGCTGAATCTTATGCACTATTAAAAAAGTGATTTTTAGAGAAAAGGATAAATCTCTCGCTTTCCAGGAAAGAAAAATAGTAGGGATTAAATAACGAAATCAAAATCATAGATTGCATCCAAAAACTTGTGTATCCTTCCCCGTCTCGTACATACATTTGTCAAAGCGGTTATGAACCTTTGTAATAAAGGATAATAGTTGTTTTCTTATACCTTTAATATTATTGGTTATTCTTGAACGGCTGAGCCCCGTAATATAGAAGGGAAGTTGAGGGGAGCTTCAGGAGCTCTGACTTGATTCTGACTCCTGATTCTGATTCTGATCTCGATAAAATGTTCAGTGATGAAAAATCAAGATATTATAGGATCATTTACTTATTTATTTCATTTATATGGACTCCATGCCGTCTGTTTATGTTGTCGTCATTCGTTCACGATTTCAATTTCAAATTCCAAGTGATCATATATTATGTGAGCATATATATATCGGCATCGGCAACAGTTTGAGTTGGTCTATAAGGCTCGCCATTTGTTTGAGGGTGCTATAAATAAAACATATAGAATTTTGTCTTTAAACTGAATTTACATCAATTTTCATTTGCATGGTGGTACTGCTGTAGTAAAAAAAAAATACTTCTTCAGAAATATTTATTTTTGTCTTGATATCTTTCTTTACACAATGTGTTCTGAGAAATCCCAATAACTATTTGTAACAGAGATACCAACACCATATCCCATGACGTTTTTACACCCATTTCTTCGAGCTTGAACATTACTCGTATGCGGAATCCCAAGTAAAAATTGTGCATAACATAATATAGGCTTGACATTTAGAGCTTTCATCCCCGTTTTGATGTCTTTATATATAAAACAATTTGTAATTCAATTCAATTCTCAGAGTACTCAGCTGGTAGTTTCAATGGCTCCTGTGCAGATGCTTACACACACACAGATATTACTCCCGTCCAACTGGTATTTTATAGATGTGTGTATATGTAATATTAAGGAACATAAATGACGGGAAATATTGAGAAAACGGAATGATTCCCATTTCTTATTGCTACAAGGCTACGAATCAAAGCTTAATATTGAATCTGAAAAATCAGAATTTCTCAAATAAAATGAGCGTAGGAGGAAGGCCATTATTGAGCGACAAAGAACTTTTACATAATATAGATATTGATATGCATAACTCCCGCTTGTTGTAGAACATATAATGGAAATATGCAGATTGCAGAATACATAAATTATGCACCAGCATTCCTTCTTTTCAACCAAAATTGTGTGTGTGTGTGGTCTTGGAAAATTTTTTATACATTTTGACTTAATGCAATCTACTCCACTCTCAAGGTCTCTGGATGGAGACTAAATACGTGGAAGGATTACTATATAGACACATTAACTATGTGCATGCCCACAGTACACAAACTCATTATCTAAGTGAATTAAAGTGTAGGGCGCAGGAAATCAGAATCAGTTGTTTATTATACACTCTAGAAACTGAGTTTCAAGTTGTTTTGGCTTTGGAACGTTGGACTTTGGCTTTGGCTTTGGCTCTGAAGTTTTTATTTAAGGTAATAGAGTGCCGGTGGTGATCCGGTTCGCTGCTGCAAGTTTGTACCTTTCACTGTCCTGTATGTAAGCTCCTTGGGAGATGTCTGTTTGCTTGGCTGGCTGGCTGGCTGGCTGGCTGGCTGGCTGGAAGGGAAGAGTGAGTGCTGGAGCTGGTGCTGGAAGCGGCACTGGAACCGGTACTGGAGCCGGTACTGGAGTAGGAGTGGGTAACCATAAACTATTGTAAAGGGAAGATTATGAATTGTTTAGAGCTGTTGTGAAGACAGCATTAAAAGAGGGATTTTGAATATTGAGCCTCTCAATTTGACAGCATTTAAGTCTAGTTATCCTGGTGGATACACAGATTTTATGCTCCTAGTTCCTCTTGTTTAATCTCTTTGGCTTCATGCCTTCCCCCACTATACACTCACTCACCTCGTCGCTCGCTCTCTTTTCACTTCATTAGTATCTCATAACCTGAGGAGATTCACTCGCAGAGTGAGTCCTCTCACTCCATGACACAAATCCGCTCAGCCGAACCTTTCTCCTTTGTCTCTCTCTCTCCCTTTCTATCCTCATATATGTATCTCAATTTGATAGCTCCACTAACTTCATTTATTTCCATCCCCGCCCTTAACCATTCTCAACTCTCTTTCTTGTCATCCATTCCGCCACTCATTTATCTACAAGTTCCAGTCTCTCCTTTCCCTCTTCATTTTATGTCACTCTCAAATCTCAAAGCGCTCTTTATGACGTTTGTTTCATTTCTCCTCGAATTCCTAACTAGAATCTAAAACTCTCATTATTCCCCTCCCTTCCCTTCCTCAACCTCAATTTGAGTGAACTAAAGCCAAATAATAGGAGATAATCGTGTCTAATAATGATATACGGTTCATGGTCACATGGTCAGGTCGCGACGTGGATGTCGATATTGAAATCGAGATTGTGTGGGATTCAGTCACAGCAAACTTTAGCCCAATTTTAATCGCGTAGGCAATAGGCATATAGCTACGAGGGTAGGGTAAATAGTAATTATTGTCCAGAGGCACTCACACAAGGCATGCATCTGTTGTCAATATCTTCAATTTTGCCAGTACAAAATAGAATGAATGATTAAGTAGTCAAAATACCTGAGGATAGAAGACTTGACTTTGATTTTGAGTGTATTTTGAGGCTATGAGAATCACACTATACCACGATTAATATTTTTGTATTTTGTTCCTGTTTGGGAAGAACTACAATGGAAATGGAGAGAGATGAGCCAAAAAGATCCTCGTCGCCAGTTTAGTATTAAAAAGCGGTCAATTAACTGATATGGAGCTACCTTTGTAAATCCAGTATCCAGTAAACGCGGCGTGAGTGTAAATATGGGCTAGAGGAAGATGAGAAATAAAAGTAGGTAGGTACGAGGTACGTAGATATAGAAGGACAGAGAGAGGAGAGAAATATAATATGCGAGACTTTAGATAAAAGTAAAAGTAAAAGGGCAATCGCCTACGGGGAGGGAGGGGGGGCGGGAAGAAATGGATGTATTGAGTGAGATGTCTTGGACTTGGTCTGTGTAGTCTGGAGGAGTGAGTCAAAAGTTTGAGAGAAGAACAATTATAGCTCAAATAGTAATAGTTGTAGTGGGAGTGGGAGAAATCTTGAAGTGACAGTCTCGAGTCATATTTGTATCTATAGAAATCACAGAGAGGGAGGAAAGACTTTCCTTTCCCTATATATAATACTATATGCCATCCTACTCGTTTTCACAGATGGGAGGATGAAGTCACTTGGAAGTAAAATGTAAAAGACTTTTAGGAGGATTGATGGTTGAGCTTGGGTCTCAAACACGCTCCTAATGTAATTTGCTCTTGCTTCACTCCAACTACTGATACATTTATGTATACGCAGTATACAGTGTTCAACGCATCAAGACAGCTCAACGCGTCCATGTTCTAAACTAAAATGTAACCACATTTGTTCGGGCTTCTCTGTATGTGCATATTCTGTAGCCAGACCGGTCCCAGTCCCAGAATATCCAGCCCACCACCACCACCACCACCACCGTTGGCATCAACATCCGCCATCTCCCAATGTTGCTGGGTTGGTATGTATATTAGTATCGACACTGAACTTTCCTCGAGCGTCAAAAAAGAGAAAGATATTATCCCGTTGGAAAATGTTGGCTTCTCCTTTGTGGGCTTTGATTTTGATTTCCTTCCACACACATATGACTCCGAGTGAGTACATGTATTTTGTTCTAATTAAGTTTGACTGTTTAAAACGTTGTCAATTTGAATCGTGAGTCGTTGTTGAGCTCTCCTCATCCGAGTGACTGTATTAAGTACTTTGAAATGCCTGCATAGCAGCAGTGTATGGTATAGTGAGCTCCCACACGTTTATTATTTCCAATTCCAATGCCGTTTCTGATATACTTGTATAGTTATAGTATCTGTAGGCCATCGCTTTGGGTATCCTCCGCATCGACAACGAAAACGACAACGACATCGACATTCGACATCCACGTATCTACTAGATTGAGCTCCACTTGACGTTTGAGTTGGTTTCCCAAAAAGCACAAACATCTATCAATTTGTGACACTTGGCGCCCGTATTTATCCTTGTTTAAGTCTCAATAGTAATTAACTATGGCTTTGCTCCTGCCGCCGCCACAGAGCTCGTGTAGCCATAATATAATTATAACAAATGTCCGTAACTCCATGTGCCCTGTATTAATTTTCTAATAAGTGTCTTTTGTCCCTCTCTCTCTTATAGTTTCTCCAAATTCAGTCTAGCTTAATTTTTGAAACAATTATGTATACTGGATATTACATGATAATGTGACGTTAAAATGGTTTCTTGTTGTTTGTATTTTTTGTTTACATAAACATAAGGGTACCTACGTCATAAATTTCCAAAGTATTAGTTGCTTTATATTTCCCCTCTATAAATACACTGTATTTTTTCTTGAAACGTTGTATAATTTGTTTTTCTTTTTATACAAATCAAGTGGAGATTTTGAGTAAAGTTTCTCCAGTGGAGCTGTTTTTGTTGTTGTTGTTGTTCTGTAACTTAGCTTGCCCTCATGTTTATTTTCCAACATTATTCTACATTTTGTTCATGCAATGAATATATTTATTTATTATTTCCTCAGTGTCTCACTTTATCTAACAGAGACTTCAATATTGACATATTGATTGACGGAGAGCCTCTCGTGCGGTATATGCTCCAGCTTTTGAGTGAGTATTCATATTATTATGAGAATATGTAAATTTCCCTTTGTTGTTTGTCTTCAAGTCTTCACACATATGGGGAATAAAAAAGTAGCGGGGAGGGAGAACGTTGCACATCACACCCTTAATATTTCATAAGGGAAAATATTTCCTAAATCTCTTCACTCTATCAAAATTTATTTCGTTATCCTATGGGAGTTATGTTATCTTTTATGTGCAGTATATAAACAAGTAGATATAGCTATATACGCTTGAAAAACTCAAACAAGTCAGCAACTACTTTTCACCTTTACATTCTTCCACGTATAAATGCCACTTGACTTGTACTTGATTGAATTCAATGTGATTTCACGCTTGTAACAAACATCCGAGAGTCTCCTTCTTTTTTTTATCTTGCAATTTTTTTTCCAACTAAAATTCCTCCATTTAAAAGTTAATAAAGATACAAATATTTGCCTTGAAATATTCAAATAATGCATATAGTAAAGTGTAGATTCTTTTCCTATATGAACGGCAAGATTTCTGAGAAATGCCTCATAAAAATAGAATAGAATTTATGGTGCGATGGAGATTTTGACATTTTTCTATAAATGTTTCTATATATTTTGTGTTGAAAAACTTTAAGGTGGCAAAAAAGGGTTTTGTGGAGTCCAGTCAGGTACGAGTACGAGACGATTGTAGAACAATATTGAATTTAAGAAACTCCACTGAAGGATTATGGTTTATAAAAATTAAGCTGGGAGTGCGCGGGGAAAAAAATATAGGAAAAGTAGAGCAAAATCAGAGAGAGAGAAATTGTTAAACTTTTTTCTTGTAAAAACTTACAGAAAAAGAGAAAACTTAAGCTTATGATACGATGAAACATGAATTTTTGAACATATCCAGACAAACATGTGTAACAGAGTAACAAAGTCGAAGTGAAAGAATACTAAAAGAGAAGGACACGGCGAGGCAGAAAGTATTTTTGTTCATAATATATATATTTATAGGAAATATATATAAACTACCAATATATGTATGCATCCCAATCCCAATCCAAAACTCACTTGGTTGCATTGCATTTACAAAATATTAAATCTGGGGACGGCGAGACTCGACTGGAGAGGAGAGGAGAGGGGGCTAAGGAAAAAGGAATATAAGAAGGAAATAAGAAGAAAAGTCCTAAAGCTTGAGTGTAAGCATACAGGAGTCGTTATTCTTTGTACTCAATGTAGTGAGAATCTCTTGTCTTGGTATTCACAATTTTGAACTACAAATTGTTTCCTCGACAGTTCGCTTTCTTGTCCCTAGACAGACAAAAACTTCTGGAAACAACTCAGTCCGTCTAGTTCTCTATAGTCCTGCTGTAGACTCTCTAGATTCTAGAATCTAGATACGACGGTGAAGGTTAGTGAAAGCTAGACATGAAAATGAGAAGAAAAAAAGTTGTTTGTAAGTTTTCGTATATGGCCAGGACTCTGGATGTACGTCGTAAGTAATAATAATGCTATTTGTATGCTAAAGGGGCATCCCAAAAAAGATTTTGATTTCATTTATTTATTGAACTCCTGTTGCTCACTACTGTCCATCACGAACAAGCACAGAGCGTCATACCATACAGATTTAAAATCGTATTCAAATTGTTTTTTCGTCTCCCCTTTTCCCTACAAGTGTAATAGCTCCTGCACTTTTGTGTCTATGAATATTTTGTTTCTCAGCTTTATGATGGACACGTAATAGCTCTACTCAACCAAGTAAATGTGTTTTTATTTATGTAACTAGCTTAACCCTTCAACCCCCACACTATTTTATAAGTACAGCTCTCGTGGCTATACTCACCCAGTAGTAGTAGCAGTAAGTACTTTTAGACTTGTCTTGTCGGCTTCCTTCCACTTGAGGACACATTTATTCTCGTAATCCCAAATCAACTTTTTCACGTCTCAGTGCCTCCTGCCTCCCACTCTCCCACGTACGTCCCACCACTACCAACTAAACTTGGACTGCCAGCATTTATAAAAACACTGGCTACAACTCAGAACATGACCAGTGCTACTGAAAGAGACATGGACAACTTAAATTCCCTCAACAAATTCTATATTTTAAGTTATGTTAAAAAAATTATTTTGTTTTGAAGCGTAATAATGATATTTTTGTCAGAGCCCTGTTGTTTTTATAATTGTTTTGTCTGTATTATTCACTACCAAAGTAATTTATGTAGAAGTACTTGTGTGCTATTATATTCCACACATCTCAGTAATAGTAGATAGCGACTTTTTACAATTATACACCTACAAGTCGTACCTCACGGTGCCTAACCACAAATGGACGCATGACTGGTTTTG
>JAQFZE010005597.1:0-10172 GCA_034695245.1 Dicyrtomina saundersi
CAATGCCTGATTCAATTTCAATTGAAGTCATTAATTTTATTTAATTTGAGTCTTGATTCTTATTGTCTAACTCATTATGCGCATCGTAAGAGAAATAAATTACGCACGCATACAAGGATTCACTTTTGATCGTATAAATACTGAACACAGTGTACATATATTTATACCTTAATTGTAGCATATTACAGAAGGCAAAAAGTATCAAGTATAATATTATAGCTCAGGGAATTAATACTAATACCAATTTCAAAAGAAGACCAAGAAGAAAGTTGTGCTTTTAGTTTAAGTTATTAACAATATTAACAAACTACAACAAACTTAACAGTCCTTTAGCTAAAATACTACAACAAACAACAAAATTATCATTTGACTTAACAAGAAGAGTTTCGTCTAATACAATACACAGTGAATAACCTTATTACTAATTATATTTTTTTAAGGCTGCATTATTAGTAAAAATAAATAACCTCGTCACCCCTATCGCATTTTATGCATATACATACACTATTAATTTGTTTTTATATATTTTGTAAACACTAATAAACAGTCCAATGCAATGCTTTATTATACTACATAATATATGCATGTAAACGTAAGTACCTACTGAGCCTATACAAATTAATCATATGTAAAACTAATTTGTAGGTAAATGCAATAATACTTTTATGACAATTTATTTTTAATTAATGGCAAATACGAGTTCTAACTACTATATTGCAAACACGTTAACAGAGACTAGAGAAAATTAAAGTAACAAATGGTCAAAATGGTATAGTCAGACATAGAGCAATCAAATAATCAAAGCAACAACAGATTTGGAAGTAGCTCGATGGAAACTAGATCTACAAGTTGGCTGTACGCTAAATCAAAGCAGGATTTTCGATGTAATGTGAGTACTATTAAGTGATTTCCTGAGTTACTATACGCAAACAGATACATTATGCGTGTAGTAAGCATATTTATATTTCTTTTAGAACAGAGAATGTGAACAGAAAATAGAAGCATAAGGGAATAAGGGATGTAGATTTCCATCATCATTTGTTCATATATAGCATTAATGTTAGTAAGAATTCTGAGCAAATGAATAAATTATAGATATACAATTATATATATGTAGGTACATACGTACTAACGCTATGTCCTACAATTAAGTTGCTCCTTTTCCAAGATCCGAGGTCCTCAGTTCTCACGAGCTGCTTCAATTTTTTCAACCATTAAGTCGCAAAAAATGGAACGGATTCGATCGAAAGCTTTAACTTTTGAAATGAGTTACTGATATAATTACTTACATGAGTAGATAAGTATAACGTATACATACTACCAACCAGTAGTAAATGTCTTTACAAAATGTAGAATATGTCTTTGTCTAAAAATCCTATTTTCTATTACAATGTAATAATTTCAAGGGTATATTATTGTTTTCTGAGATTGATTTGTTTTGTTGTATCTTATCTTGCCTGCACGCTGTGTTTAAGCAGCAGATAAAAATGACAAATACGCGGATCCTATGGCACTTGAAGCAAATAGGAGGAAGATACACCACCAAGCAGCAAAACCAAAGATTCCTCTGAAAACCGTGGCGTTGAACACCTGAAATGGTACAAGGTTTGAAAGAGAAATGTGAATTGAGATACTCTAAAGAATGAATGTGGGCCAAATGAAACAAGAGATATTCTAAATCTCAATCTCTGAGTGGTCAAAATTAGGTAAATCGTCAATTTGTGTACACAACCTGAAAAATTAGCAAGTAGTTAATAGTAAAAAGAGAAGAATTCTCTTTCTATTAATCCACTGACCCAGCAATTTAAAAATTTGGTGACAAATCTTACTTGTTTAAGTGAAGCCAAAGCAATAGCAAAATGCTCTGTGGCTGGCTTAATAGCATCAGTTTCAGGCAGAAATGAGGCTGACGATGTCCCAGATGAGTCCTCGCTACCAACGTTGTCAGCTTCTCCACCCCAAGATCCTAACCAAGACTGGCCACCTTTAATTATAAAGCAATAACATAGCAATTAAGAAACTATAAACTAAGGTTGCAGTATTAAAATAAAAATACAATGCAGCTGACCTAATTTTGTTCAAAACAGATGAGCGCCCAGTAAATTAAGTTTTGAAGTATTTATAACCGGAAAAACACATTTCAAAAATTAGTTCGACCGTGAAGTCTTTTGACCTGCATTTCGAATAGTTACAGATCCACGTACATATATATAATTTATAATACATAAAATAATGCATGGCACTGCAAATATTATTTCGCTCAAAAAGCTTAAGTGGGAAATATGAATGAACACAAAATTGTCGGAGTTAATGGAGCTCAATTTTATTTAAAGTATACGAAGACAAACTCGCATGATATTAAAATATCATCATTACACAGCATGGGAGCTAAATGCGTTGACAGACAAAAATTAGTAAAAAGAAAAAAAACAATACTCTAATCGTAAGGACGAGACCTACTAAACTTCAAACATTTACCTAGTGCCACCATGAGAAATGGAATAATATTGTAGTGAATTAAATAAGGAGGAATACGTGCGTACGGTAAACTCATTATTAACGACATAATGTTCCATAGTAGTTGATAGTAGCATATTATGAAGTATAAAGACTTCATCATGTCACAGATTCTGCATTAATAATTATCATAATATGTGTAGGTATCTATATAAGACTACAATGCGCAATACATAAACCCCAGGTAGAGAGAGCTTCGTGTTCTGGTGAGTGTTGTTGTTGTCTGACTGCTGCTGATACGATGGGCCGTCTTCATCATCATCGTCATTCGTCAAAGAACCATCATCGCATTATAACACGTATGAAGCCGTTACGATACACAAGATATCCGTGTTAACAATCAACTCATTTCCTCACCCTCACCATACTCATACCATACCTGGGGACTGAAAACTGACTGCTGCGTGCAGTACGTACCTTAAGCCAACGTATAGTCAGCGTAATAATATTTGCCCTATGTAATTATACATACCAGCATTCTACTGCTTCCTCTATCCCAACACTTGCGAATAATATTTTAACAATAATTACATCTACCTACACGCACAGAGAGGATATCCCAGTTCCCTGAGGTGGTCTTCGTGATACTCACAACCAGCACTATTCTCAAAATACATATTATTCTTCTGTCCCACAATCCTTACCATCACCATTCGTCCACATCCACAATCCCCATTTAAAAAGCATTGAGAATTTGAACGCAACACAAAAATGTTTTAAAAAGTTGGCCATGTTTACTATACACAAATTATTATGTATGATGATCATGAACAACCATTCACAATGTTTACCATGTAGCGAATAGTTATACTGAGATATACGTAGGTATGAATTACGAATGACAATTAGCCTATTTTTAATTCCGCTCCAGTACTCTTTCCTTTGACAAAATATGACCGTTTCCACTCTCCTCCTTTTAGTCGTAGTCATAATTATCCCAGCAGTTATTGTTGTTATTACCATAATAAAATTCTCTGACCACAGAGAATCACGAATTCTAGTATATTCATTAGTAAAAGTACACACGTTTGCTATGACCAGAAGTGGCTCTATAATGTGATACGACTACGACAATCCTTATCAAAAGATTTTTTTTTTTTTTTTTTTTTTTTTTTACTTCTGGGCTAATTGTAAGTGCGTGAATGTGAATCCAATATACCCTGGGTTGGACACAGAAGGAAAAGTAGTGAGAAATCTACCAGGACCAGAATTGTTTTGTTCCCTGTCAACTTTGATGTCGACTACGGACTAATACTTACATGTTAGCTACTCGGACGAAGACGATGAAAAGAATGTATATACTTATTAGTTCAATAATGAAGACGCTTACAATGTCAAAACCGTAAAATGAAAGCTTCCGCACGTGAATCCAGGCACGTTGCATTTCTTATCTGAACAATGTGCTATAGTTCGTCACTGGCAGGTTTTCACGAAATTGGAGTTGAGCTGTCCCTCCACATACATGCTAAATATACTGCATCATGAATCATAATAGTGCGTGTGCAACATCATGATACTTAATTGCTATTGCTACAGTTCCTAAACAATTTGAAACCAGTATGACTCTGCATCTGCAAATCTATCAGCAATTAGAACCTTACATCGTTTTAACCGAGAAACGTGCACCACATAATATGCACAGGGCCGCATATGGGTCCTATGTAAAAGCTATACTAGGTACTACAGTTATGGAAACAATGGGAATTTTAAAGGCTCTAAAGGAGTCAAGAACGAATTTAAAATATGTAGGTACGTATTACAAGGAAAGCTTTCTCACGATTCTAATTCCGTTCCGTACGCATTGGTGTCGGTACTTTAACACCCATTTTCACATTTATACGGTGCACCTATGTATTACCTATACGATAATTAGGTATAAATACACAAGATCCTTTCAAATTCAGTACAATAAAAAATACAACAAGGCCTCCAGATACTAACATGTCAGAAATGGGATTGCTGATTGATAAATGAAACTAAGACACAATTTTAATGCTCTACAGTACTGCAACGGCAGTGATTAAAAAACAGAATTTCTACTTATTGCATGGAGCTACATCTCATTTTTTTGCTCTCATTCATATATACGTATCCAGGATAGCTACTTGTTAAAGATCAAGGTAACATGCAATAACAACAATTTAGTTCACTGCTACAAGATAAAGAAATAACATTTCCGATAAGCTGCCATGAAGAGGAGAATATTTACTAAACTGAAAATTCAGATAATTAAAGATTGCCTTACACACACAAAAATGTGTGACATTAATTTGACCTCGTTGCATCAAAATATTTCTACAAAAAAAGAAATGCATATCATAATTCAAAATATGTTGCATACATAGCGCCGAAGACATTTAAGATGGGTTATATTTATTTCAGTAAGGTATGACGACCTGGCCGATAAGTTTAGTACATTCCTGCAACTACAAGCAAGCCGTTTTTGCTTAAAATCACGTCGGGCAGCAAGCAAAAGGTAAAAATGATTTTATTGCTTTACCGTTTTCAACCTTTTCAATCAAAAACAGAAAGCTACATGAGAATGAAATAAAACTACGCTTACCGAGGGTTTTGTACAGGAAACAACAGTTCAGAACCACGAGAACGGGCGTGACGTACTGCAAAACCACAATGCCTAAGTAATAATAAATTCCGGCAACCTGAAACAAAAATTGAAGTTGTTAAAAATGGCAACACTCGTTGATCTTATACCGGGAAGGACAGTGTGGTAAGCCTCACATGTAATTAAACACCATATACAAAGAAATAATCACGCAACTGACCAGTAAACTAGTTTTAAAAGGCATGCAGCCCCGTAAACTACCAGAGCGACTATAAAAATGCTATTACATATAAATTCCTGAGGGAGAACTTCCTGTAGTCTTAAAATTAATAAAACTATGAAATGGTGCATAAAATCGGGCAAACAACATACGTGCAAAAACTGGGCCTAAACAAAATATCTTGCTGAAAATTGAAAATTCATCGTTTCTCTACTGGCATACTCTGTAAACGACTATGCTATGTCGGTGAAGACTGATTTAATAATACATAGTAGCAGTTAACATTTTATTTGACCAGTGAAAGAAAATCTCAACTACGACCACTACTGGAGCTCATAATGCCAGAAGAAACCAATTACTAGCTACTGCAAGTCTGCATATTTTTTCCAATGAAGTTGCAAGACATTTGCAGGGCTAAGGGGAAGCGATAGAAGTTGTAGTTTAAATGACGGGTATTAGACTTTCCAATAAAAAGAACTTGTGTGATTTTCAATCTTAATTCTACGAATGAAAACCCGGTCGATATAATTACCTTCCCTCCCCAGCCCTATATTTGTCTTAACGTAATTAATGACGTATTTCTTCTCGGGTAATGGATTGCTATTTAAATTCGCAACTTAGTTAAGAGTTTAACTTTATCTTTGCTATCGTTTTACCAAATTGAAACAAGAAAAACTAACAACATACCTTTTTCTGGATTTCCGTATTTAAAATACGACCTGCTTCTTTAACTTGTTCATTCAATTTATCCTGGGCAACATTCAAAAACGACTGGAGGAACCAAGGCATTAACACAATTTTCAAGACGACATATAAAAGAATGAGATAAAGTCTCATACTGTCAAAAGTTGCGTCAGACATTCTAATCCAAATTTAAAGCCAAACAAAACAGTTACAAATACCTCTAAAAATTGTCAAATATTATTGAAGGCTTGAAGGCAATAACCGATACAAGGCTTAAAATTCTTACAGAAAGTCACCACTAGAACCAACTGGAGTTTGTGTGAATAGGTTTCTTCCAAGGGGCTTTACCCACAATAAACAGAGTACAAATGGAAGAATAAACGCTAAATTTATCAAAAATTTTAAAAATATTTGCCCCTCACAGTATCTAGAAAATAAAATAATTCATTTAGCCAACCTCAAAAGAATATGTACGTAATGCAAACAAAAATTGTTTACACTCAAATGAAAAAATGAACTACATTTGAAAGTGAAAACCTTACCTTTTACAATCCCAAAACATTTTAGCTATTCGAATTCCAGGGAAAGTGAACAGTGCACCCACAATGCCACAACAAACAGCAATGGTAAATTTCACTATCAACTTGGAAGCTGGACCACTGAAAAATGTATAAATTAAATTAAAATTGCATTAATTATTGCTCGAAAACTCTAACAACAGTCTGCCCGTGAAACCTAGCACGCATTTGGTTATATAGTTAGGTCTCCTGAATTAAAACTTTCGAAATATAATTACATAGATTGTGACATACCTAGAAGGTAATCCCTGCGTTTTCAAAAATGAAGATGCATTGTCATGAAAGCTTTTGTAAGCGGAATCAATACCAACTTCAAGAGAATCTTCACTAACGATTAAAATCATCATGGCCATCAGTAGATACACAAGGCCCATTACAAGACACATTGATCGCTCCCCCATTACTTCGTCTCCACGAAAGTACACAGCAGTTATACTTCCTAGGATACGGCTAAAAAATTCAAGCTATAAGAATTTTCATACGACAAAGTTTTGAAAAAAGTAACATATTTTAAGGTAAACTTACAAGCACATCATAAGACTCAGTAAACACCAAAACACCGACAGATTCATTTCGTTCACTGGATTCGCGAGCCAGTAATATATCTAAATCATCAAAGAAAAAATAAAACACATGATAATCACGAAAAATACTATATTTCACGCAAAGTGAAAGCTTATAGTTAAGGGGTTGGGTTCCCGCTTGTCCCCAGGAACGAATGAGGAATGAATAAGGGTAAGAATGATGGGTACGTGCTTGTACGGCACAAACAAGGGGGCGAACAGTAGCGGTACCTCATTAAGGTATGATATTGATCAACTGACGTTTCTGCAATTCTAGTAGTATTTGGAAAAATTGCTTTTTGTCTGCTACACCGATACATTCAATAAAATTAAGGAGTTTTCAGTAAATAATTTAGCACTGTTTTATAACTGGCTATAAGAGGTATGCAATACTTTGCTGAACTGAATCAATGGAGTATTGCTTAGCTATCGCGCTTAAAATTTAAAAAAATTAAACTTAAAAATAATTCTAAAATTCAAATCTGGGTTGAAATGAGGTCAATCAATCAAATTCGGAGAACAGCCTGAAACCTCGGAACCTGTAATACTCGCTGACCCCCCCTGGAAATTTTTGTATAACATTACAAGCATAGGAAAATTGGAGACCCCCTCGAAATTAAAAAGCAATTAAAAGAAAGAATCCCTTCTGATCCCCCCTGGGATTTTTTTGGTTTCAGGATATGTGGGAGGATATTAATTAACGTCTACAGTTCGTATATTAAAACTCAAAAATTCGAGTAGGAAAACATAAGAATAACTAGAGTGCCTTACCTCGGTTACAGAGTATATTATAGATGCGTAAAGTGTGAAATCAACTACCCACTGGTATTCAGTGTAGAATTTTAAATGGTTTATTTCAATAGAGTTCACTTTTACGGAGTCCAGCTAATGAAAATATAAAAACGTATAAATGTTAGAAATAAAATACGAAGACGTAAATAGACATATTAATAGAGGAACATTACTTGCTGCTGAAAATAAAATATTTATAAGCTGAAGTGTGAAGCCGATAACTTACTCTGATGTCGAGATCCTTTGGTACATGGAAAGTATTTGGTTTTTTTAAATCCGAGTTAGGCCTTCCTTTTCCTTTTCCCTTGTTGAGTATGTCCTTTTTGATTCCTGCTAATTCTCTCAACTCATCATCCGTGGGGTGTAAGTACCTAACTAACCTACAAGTAAAAACCAAGAAACACAATAATAAGGAAATAAACTAAATATTCCAAACAAATGCCAATTATCAGCGAAATATGTTTCACATTACTACAACTAATCGTAAGCCACAGTTGAGGGAAAATTAATAAACCGTCATCTTACCCGGTGTTACATAAAAGCCATCTGGCCAAAGAATATTTCCCACCTAGCTTCGATATGAAGCTTGCAAGGATCATCGAAAAAGCTAGCTGCAAACCAAACACGGCCTAAAAATATTGTAATAAAGAGTACACATAATTTAAGTTTTCAACGATAGAAACTAACATGGATAAATTGAAAAATCTTAAAAATATCTCACCATGTTTAAGTTATCTTAAATATCTTCACAACCTTTGATGAAACTAATTTGATAAACTATTATGTATTAACTCTGACAGCAATTTAATGATTTAAACTACAATTCGCTGGAAAACATTGACGAAGGCAAAGTAAACAAGAATCACATTACAGTCCAGAGGGTTACAACTTCGCTCAATCCAAAAATGAATAGCTGAAAAAAAAGTGTCATTAACAAACAAGTAATGATTATGTATAATGTAAGTAATTAACTAAAACTTAAGTAACTTTACATTTAACATTGAATTTGTATACGGCTTGCTAGAAACTACACAAAAAGAACCTTCTAGAAACTCCATTATTACATCTTATATTAAAAACGTTAATTCAATCTTAACACAGATTTATCTTAACAATAATTATTTGCTCAACTGTTGGTATGTTTATTTACATCTAGATTGCCGGAAGCGCTTCTACTGAGACTGTACCTAATATAGTAATGTGAATGTACTTATTTGCATGCAGGTCGTATAAATTTTCCACTGACTACTAATAATTTATAGGTAAGTATATTTACAAACTAAATTGCACAGTGCTTATAGTTTAGAATTTTGGTTAATTCTGGACGCAGATTTTTAAATATTTTAATGCAATAATTTCTATAAATGTAATTTGCAATTTTAATAAATGCAAATTGCAAATATTCAATTTCACGAGATCCGGTGAGAAAGTAAGTTGTGTGTAACGTGTAACTGTGTAAGTTACTTTTAGCTTGCTTGTATTTTAGTTATACGATGATAATAATAACTTTGCTCGCGCCATTCCTTTTATAAAGAAAGTACCTATATATAACGTAGGCCAATGAAAGCTAGTAAGGCTTTTTTTATTAGCTCAACACAAAAACAGAATTCAAATTCAAAACTTACCCACTCTACACTCACGCTCACACTTCACTCCGCCGCACCAACGGCACAATATAATGCCAGCCTAAAATCGTAAATTATTACTGTACTTTGGTAATTAACTAACTAGTAAGTGTATGTCTTTCGGTGAGGTTTTTAAAGACTGTAGGATGAAGAAATTGTACAGGTATTCCGCATTTATGAAAGCATAGTCCAATGAAGAATATTGGCAAACTGATTATGCTAATGCTATGCAACGATGAAAATAAAAATACTAGTAAAAGTTAGCAGTAAGTAACTGGTGAAAACTGAAAACTCGAAGCCTATAGTTAGTAGTAAGTATCACAGGAACCCCGCGGAAGGCATCTATCGTTTTTTTGTCACTACCACTCTGGTTCTAGATTCTGTGTACTGCAAATAATGCTAACTACTGTTCAATGTAGTTTAAGATATGATATTTATTTCCCCTTCCACAAAAAAGATACAAGGTTTTTGGCATATCGCCCTAACCGAGGACTTGAACGGAGCAAGTTAAAAGGCAAGGCTCTATATTTGTGAACGTAATTCTACCATCTCTGGCACGTAACTTCTCCTCAAAAGTGAGGGCAGTCAGTGCGAAGAGAAATTCCTTAAATTAAGCCGTGATATAGTGTA
>JAQFZE010005598.1:0-10171 GCA_034695245.1 Dicyrtomina saundersi
TACGTTGGTACTTCTGGCAAATACCCGAGCGTACTAATCCTACGTATTGATTTGCAAGTGAGTAGCCGAGTAGTCAATAGTCAGCATTTTATTCCTCATTAAACACTGACTGAGACCTGAGAGTATTAAGCATGAGCTTTATTCCATAACTTTAAACACTCCAACTTTTTTGCTCCCATATGTCTTTTCTTATTGACTGTTTCTGTCTGAAGGCTCTTCCAATTTTTTTTCTCCTTTCTTGAAAACAGTTCTACAGACAATGTTAAACTGAATCGCTTCATTGCATCATTGTGAGCTTGGATCAACAGGTCGCGTGTCTAATGATGAACGAACTAATTCACACCTTAGGCTGCAGAGGGGTTCTGTCAACTAAAAACTAATTTTTAGTCCTGATCATCATATCTGTATTGATTATCTATCTCACTGCCCCAGTAATTGATGCGTTGGATTTAAATGTAAGATTACAGCAAAGAAAAAAACTAAGGCACGCAATTATAAATTCAATTTCAGCATGGCCCATTCAAAAGTATTTTTTTGTAATTTTTAATTGTTTTTTTTGTCACTACAAAGAAAGGAAAGAGATAATGTTTTTTTTCTGCTCGTTTTTTTTCCAAATTATTGCATTTGTATTCTGAAGGAGCTTAAAAGTTTTTCAATTTAAATTTTATAAGGAAGCTGTCTTATCTTTTATCTTTGGATTTTGACAAATCCTAAAAACCAGTTAAATTCCTCTCCTGTCACTAGACTGCCAACCAACTGCCAAGAAGCCAACGCCAACAGTGCAAGTCAGAGGAACAAAGGAGCAGGACTGTTTATGGGTAAAATTAAATTGGCTACAGACTATCAGAATGTAGACATGTAGGAGCACATAGATAAATCCTAGAGATACCTATAACTGCCTGCCAACACAAATATGGAGCATCCCTCTGTGTATTGATCTCTTCATGGTAAGATAGAGCATAACTAGGAAATTGAAATTGGCAAGAGGTTTTAACTTTAGACTTAAATTGTATAATATATACTGTACACATTTCTGTGTATTGTTAAAACCACCACACGATCCCTCACTCTACACGTTACATCACGTTCCTCCACGAAACATGAAAAATATAATTTTATGCGTAATTAATTTTTAATCCTGCTACATTTAATTTTATGTAACTATCCATATTATGCTTCTCATACCTCCGCACTCTTGTACTATAGACAATACAATGTAGTACCTACAAAATACAATGGAGTTCAATAACCATGCATGCATTATTGAACAATAAAGAAGATGAACCAGTCATGACCATAGATACGAATAAGCTCAGCATTCAGCATCTAAAAAGCCGACACCAAAAACCATTTCCAAAACCAGAATCATGAGGAGTAATAATGTGGCATGGGTTGGCAGTTGGCAGTGCAATAAGGGAATGTAGACATAAAGGAGCATTTGGCATCTCTGAGGAAGATGATATCTTCACGGACTCATGCAGAGCAACTCTGCTCACTCACACAGACACACTCCTATACACATCCTCTATACTAGTAATATTAGAATCAAATAACAGCATCCAAGTAATAATCATATTATTACCACTAATTCCCTCCGGCCACAGTCGCGAATCTTATTTTCGAGAAATTCCTCACTTACTCCCTCACTCAATATTTGGTTTGGTTTCCGTATTTTATTTTTTGAGTCACACTTATTTTTGGGTCTTAGAAGCTTTCTTAGAAGGAACTGTGTAGCTATCCCAGACGTCACTACAACACCAAGCACACCATGTGAGACCGTATTTAAACTGTGGGCTACAAAAACACCCTTAATTAGACACAGAGTGACGTCGTACAGTAAAAATATATAAGTTTAATAATATAATACCGATATATGTAGGAAGTTTAATTGCATGAGTGGAACCACATAGGATATATAGAGGTGTTTTTCTTCCCGCAAAGTGCAGCGTAATCTTTCGTTTAGTCATTTTTTTTTACTGTAATTTTGTCTAGTATCTCTAAGTCCGAACTTTGGTGTGATGCAATATGCGTGTTCACCAGAGATATTGTGACTCCTTTAGATTCTAGAAGTAATATAGATTTTAATTTTTCATCTTTAAATTAGCCAAGAAGGAGTAGGTACTGCAAATTACTGTATGGCAGTGGACGGACTAATGTAGTGTTACAATACTGTGATAACGATAACGGATAGCATATGGAGGAGATGACTGTGCCGTATTGTATTGTACTGTATATGAGACTGCACTCACATGTAAAGATTTTAATTCAGTCACATAGTCGTGAGAGAGAGAGAGGAAAGAGCCGAAGCCGAAACAGGACGAGTCATACAGTCAGACAGATACTCGTGTCAGGTTATGCCTGAGGAGCAGACTCACATTCATTATTTCTCAACGCATTACTGCTTTTGCTCACTTCTTGATAAGTCCACACAGCTCCAACTTTAAAAGCTTTCACAATTTGTCTCAATTATTCTTCCCAGCTCCAACCAAACTATCTGTAGCATGTGAATATGTGTGTGTGTGTGTCGGCGAGAGTGCACATGAAGATAGGAATTTAATATTTTCCATTTTAAGGCAAATCATTCATACTCATTTGTCATATATAAATCCCCTTCTATCACTGTCTTAAAAGAAATCACAATTCAAAATCATAAGTGATCAGGAATCAAAATCAAAGCATGAGTAATTTTGGTGTCATACTAGAAATCTGAATTGTATCAAACTGCATTAAGAGTGCAAGTTAAAAACAAGAGCATAATAGTGACAGAAAGAAAAGGGACTTGAGTAGAATATCTAAATAACTAGAGGTACAGTACAGCATAGAAATGATTATACGCAAATTAGTGTGGAGATCTATCTGCACTAACTGCATACTACACATACTCGCCGCCACCTACGTACCTACCATTGCCTACCAAACCAAAACCAAGCCAACCATCATTCAAGACTACAGACATAGCATACTAAGTAGTTGCTATAAGAAGCTTTGCTATAGGTATATAGTAGGTAGATTAAATTACAAAATTGTATATACATATTATAACAGACTCTCCCTATATAGTTACTATATAGCACCAATTTTATTTAGTGTAGCTGAACTGTCTGAGCGAAAAATGAAATGGAATGGTGAATCTCATAATCTTTCGTGAGCGTGTGCCACTGGAATAACAGTTTTCTTGAGACAACTAGTTTTCGTTTTTGGGCGAAGGAAGTGCTTTCCAGTATTATTTACACATATGGTAAAGTTCACTTCCTGTTATGTCACAGCAGTTGAACTATCCAATAATCTCCACTATTAAATAATCGCATAAAAACATAAATGGCGAAAAGCATTTGAATGCCTTGTATTGTTATCCTACACACACACACACACACACACACACACACACACACACGAAATGCTTGGCATCGTTTATCGCTCATCGCTTCACTCTCTCAGCTCTTCTCAGAGTTTTTGAGTTTTGAGATGTCTATAGCGATACTGAGGCTGTGAAGTGCTCTAACGTGATTATCTGTGGATGAAGTTGAAGTTGGTTGTTTTTCCTTTTGTTGTGTTGTTTTTCTTGTTAATGTTCGTGTTGGTGTTGGAGTTGGAGTTGGAGTTGGTGGATGGGGCGCTGTTACAAATATTAAATGGTAAAAGGAACACATGGGAAGGCAAAGGTAAAGGTATAAAGTATAAATACTGTCCCGTCGCCATCCACCAATAATCCCACTATTCTACACACACACACACACACATAATATAATAAAACTACAGAAGATGTGGCATACCTCTCATTCTCACAGACACATATCCTGACAGGCTAAATTCATAAATTACATGAGGCGTTATCAATCAACTCCTAGTTTACCAATCCTACTTGCATGTCCCCTATAATATATCAATACTGTGATTCAGTGACGCAGACTGTAAAACTGTACAATTGTAGAGCTGTAGACTGTAGACAAGTATTTATACGAGCGACATTCCCTCGTTTTCATACTCGCCTGTGAATTCCACAAGTTATGAAAATTAGTTACGTTATGGCAAGTGAAGAGAATAAATCATCTTTGTTTTCCACTCGTCTTCATTTCCTATCCTTATAACCATTAATGAAGGTAGGTACCTATACCTATACACCGAACAGTATAATATACAGCGTGCAGCACGAAAGTGCCTATAGACACTGGTAAAAGGATGTAAAAATAACTGATCCGTCCTATTCAAGTGGTCAGTTCAGTACACTTTGACTTGGACCGCAGAGCATTTCCGTAATTTAGCTCTTTACTTTAAAATTAAACGATTTTAAGGATCCACACTCACGGGATTACTCTGTGAGAACGGAGGTGTGCTGCCCCTGCTAATAAGTGAACCAAATTTATTTTCCAACCAATGCAATAATAATGACGCCGACCATAGCACCATAGTCCCAGCACCGCAGCAAGGAGTAACTTAATTTATTTCTGACGATACAACTATATGAAACTGTGCCAAAATTACTATCCCAAACGTGCAATTCTACGTAGATTCTTGTTCATTTCAAATTTCAATAATTAAATTTTCATTTTTATTTCTCCATTTGGTTGGTTACTTGGACTGCATTTTGCCGTCTCAAGGAGTCATCATCAGAATGAAATAAAGTAGATATACAGAGTAAATTAGTAAATGGAAATGGAAAAGAGGTTTAATTTTACGCTTTCTCTAAATAACAATGTAGGTAGTCGTCCAACTTCCAAAATTCGAGACATCATCATAATATCCTTGTATTAAAAGTCTAAATATTATTCTACCTGACATATGATTAAATTTTGATTTTGACTTGACTTACTTTCCCTGTTTTGGTAATAAGAATTAAGGGGCCAGTCTCAGTCCTAGATTTTCTGTTGATTTGTACGAATATAGTGAATACACCCTAAAACGAAAACGATGTGAAATTAATTTACTAACTAACTGTTGTTGGTTTGGGGCTGAGGCGCTCAGCTACACTTTGTACATTTTTATTCCACGCATATAGATTCTCCGCATGTGATGCTATTTTCCTTTGGAACCAATTCCTAATTTTACGTATTGTTCTTTTAAAATAAAATGAAGCAAAGATTTTTAAAGGCTAAAGTCTAATCTAAAGTCTTATTAGTTTGTTCTTTAATATGGTTCTGCTTTAGCTTTAGTTCCTTATGTACCTATAGGCACTTGAGTTTTTTATTCAGTTTGGGAATGCAGTGAAAATTGAAATTGGCAATCTTCAGCAATTCGATAATAATAGGGACGAGTAAATAGTAAATTACACATATGTAGTTGGGCACGTACATATGTGGTGCTTTCAGTTTGAGGCAATAGGGACACGCCTAAGAAAGGAAGCTGGACTGCGGGTACACATTCGAGAGAGAGAGAGATGCAGACACGTCACTTCGTTGTCTTATGCTCTCATTACGATTTTATTCATATTTCAATTCATAATCATACTTTACATTACATTCTATATCCCCGCCATCACCATCGCCAACTTATCGACGCTAACTAGGTAGGTATAGGTATGTAACATGTCCCTCTCTGATCGTATCTAACTATATATTTGAATATGAATCACGGTCTTACGGAGTTTCCCATTGATAGACATGCATAATTATATATTTACATTTTTGACAGCGCGTTTGATCTGGATGTAATGTGTAGCGTAATGATGGTCTACTAGTAGCTGAATTCACAAAGTATTCTCCTCATCATTTCATAGCCGTTTGATTTGATAGGAGTCTGTGTTATTTTGCAATACCACTCACAATTCATTAAGAATAATTTTGTTCCAAACCACTTAATAATTTTGAGGACCATACATACAGTTAGTGTCATCTATCTGTATTGGAAGGTGCGAGCATGTAAATCCTGATAAACACAACAATAAAGAAGTTATTTATTTAGAAATATTGTATAGTTTGTAAAATATAGCTACTAACTATATTACATATGATAAGTAATCCACCTGTATGTATATCATAACGTTTTTATTCATGTGGGCTCAAAATACAATTACGTAGCTCATATTGGCCGTTAAATTTATATATGAATTTTGAAGGGACAATAATAATACGACTACGCGACTGCAGACTGCAAACCCAGATACAGATACAGATCAAATACGGTTTAGTATATAGCTGCATTATTAATATTGAATTACTAAACGTTAAAAAAAATCGGACCTTGTATTTTAATTTTATGCCACCCTATGCAGCATATACTACAGGTCTATATCATTCATTTAATCTTATTACAACATAATTGTTTTTGATACCTGACGACGCTCCCTATACATTCCTAAACGGTAGGTCAGTGTAATAAATGCAAAGTAAATAATGTATCAGTATCAGTAGTACAGTCATGATTGCAATTGGGTCTGCGGGATTGAAAATCATACACCTGTACCTGTGCCGTGCCGCCCGTCCCTGCATTAAATTGGTATTGATACTTTTATTTGAAATTAATACCAACTCGGCACTACTTCACTCGACGGCGCGACAGTACGACGGCAGCATTCAAATAAATTAAGGAGTATCTGCATGTCAGCCAGCAGTCAATGCTATTAAAGAAAGGGAAAAGTATAGAGCCTCCATAATGAAAGCGAACAGTAGTTGGGATTGGGAATCGAGAGGTATGTATGCAAATGTATTCAACAAGTGTGTTTACAAGAAGTGAAGGCGACGACGTCTCATCTCGTCGAGATCAGTCAGTATATAGTGTCGGACTTTCTCTGATCAAAAAAATTAAATCATATCATCATAATATGAGCCGCTGTGTATGCTATACTCTCACAATAATTAGTGGCTGCGCGTTTTAATTATTATGACTTAAACGGTAAACAGTTACAGTTTACACTTGAGAGTAAATGGAGTCATGGGATAGATACTCTTTCCTTGACTTTAATTTATTCTGACTCAGGTACTTTGTATAACTCGTCTGTATGGCTCTTTCCTGACTTTTTGACGAGCGGCTGACGAGTGAGGTGCATTGTAGAAGAGTAGCCGCATAGCAATAATAATTGCACTACTACTACTGTGTACAAAATCTACTGTGTGAGCTAATGATAAGATATTATACAAAGTGTACTTACACTTATCAAATAACTGAATAAATTCTGTTTGTATTTGTAGTGTAATATAATGTAGGCTGGAAACATATGAAAAGGCAGGCAGAACCTATGAAAGACTCAAAGGAAACGCCAACAACAACATACCACTTGCACTTTTGTAATCTTTGTCTTATTATTACGAACGTTCTCATGACGATTATTATTTCTTATATAGCTCCCCGTTATAAGCGCCAGACTGCCAGTCAGCCAGGACATAGTGTCTGCATGGGCAGTATAGTAGTACTAGGTATGGATTAGAATTATTATGTATGCAAAAGCTATAGGCAAAAAAGTTGCTGCAACAATAACGTTATGATTATGATTACGATTATGACTCTATACATTATCCTACTTACCTTTCCGTTGGGATTGTTGTTGTTGTCGGAACTATGCTCTGTTGTAATAATAGTTGCCAGGAATATAAGATACCTGACACTCTAATGGGAGGGAAGGAAAAATAAAAATAATCAATTTTTTAGTCATGTGTCTTTGTTGTCTTTGTCTATATAGGTGACCATATATTCCTTTTTATTACTTGTTAAAAGTCTTTTAAGCTACTGTTTGTCAATCACTGGCATGGTAAATATATTCTTCGTATATAATGACAGTCTCTGCTCATTAGCCTCTTTCTATACATTGCACGCTCAATTCTAAATGTCTTTGCTCAGGTTACACATTCAGACTTAAACTACGACAGTCCCAATGTGTTCAAATTTGCTTGAAACAAATCTATATATATAATACCTACTGATACTGATATATAGAATCTGTATACACATACCATAGTAAAAAAACAACAATGTATGTTACTTAAGTATAGAATCTGTGATTTAGCACAAAACCTTTCACACAGCACATACCACACTCACACCATGATCTTTACTTTAAAAAATTCCTATATGATTTCTTAAAAATGATAGATAGGTGTACGGTACTTCATCTCCATGAGGTCGGTGGCGGTGGAGGTGGCGGTGGCGGCATGAGTACAGCCCAAAGGAGCAATACAACTCCTTCATAAATGTGCCTATAGGTACTTATCGTTAGATTACCTAGAATTTTAACGATTTTCCACAAAGCACAAAGAAAATATCATATTGTCCAAAAAATGTCGCCATGGGCAAGTATTTAGTGAGTCTCATTATTTACAAATTTGTAACATATGAAGTGAGGTCGTAGTCGTAATCATAATCGTACTCGTTCTCGTAAACAGAGTAATGGTGTATTATCTGCTACTACAATAATTTTAGACGCAGGGTGATACACTAGGTACTACACATACAAACTATATGCTTCTTTGTAAGCTATTGTTCAAACAACAAACATCATAAAAGCTACGTTATTAACGTGCCAACTTTTGCTTTGGCTCAAATATAACACACAAAAAAACGACAAGGAAAATGATTTGTGTATACTGTATACACAATTGTATGTGTACATTGAGGATTTCCGCCTTAGCTTGTGACTAGAGCAGGAGCAGGAGCAGCTTAAGAGACGTAAGTTTTTAGTTTGTTAGACTTGACTTGAGAGCACATGGTAACTTTTTATAACCATGATATAATAGTATATCACATACTCAGTATATACTCGGATACAAACCATTTACTCTAACTTTTATGTAGTGCTTTTATGTAGTTTCAATGATGCGAATTGAAATTGGCGAGCACTTTATATCGTTAAAGTCCCTGTCTATATCTTATAGTGGCGTAGCATGACATAAATTGGAGTCAAGAAAAGTGGAAGTCGAGAAGAGTAGCTGTTGGTGGTAAAGCGTACAGGACCTGCATGCTCATGATATGCCCAATGAGAAGGAAATTGAATCACACTATGAGTCATTCCTTAACGTCTTACGTCGACTCGTACTCGTGATATTCATTAATGTTGTTGTGTGGCTTGTACTTGAGTGTGTACTCTCAACTATGTAGGCCCCAATATCTATATGCTATACACTATCTGGTCCTGATCCTGGTCCTGGTTCTACATCCACATTAACGTCCTATATACGTACAATGAGGATATAACAATTAAATTGTAAACATGTGATTATTGTTGCTTCAAGTTGATTGTCGGTACCGCGATATGGAATGGAGCGCATTTCAAGAGTGACGGTTCATATCGTAGATCCTTACTAGCGTATACGATCAATGACGTAATATAACTATTTGGAATTTTTGAATGACGAATCTCATGGGTTATTTTGTGTGTGTGTGTGTGTCTAAACGCACCTCAAATAATGAGAGAAACGGAGTCAGTGGAAAATATATAAAAAATACTACTCTCAATTTCATTCCCATTTTCACGGGAAATTACCAAAAAATCAAAAGAATGTAGGTACAACTGCGTGGAGTTCTCAATTAGGAAGTCTAATACCTGATTCACCTAGGACTCGACCTTCGCCTGTGAAATTAAAAAGTGAGCAAAATGACATTGACGACGTCTTGTTTGAGCACTGAATTTTGTTTGTTCACGTTCTGAGCTTCGTAGTCGTCGTCGTCGTCCCAGTCAGTGTTTTCTATCTCTTAATCTCTGTCCCGATCGTCTGCAGAGGCTGGCGACAACGACAAGTTGAAATTTGTATATATGTATATTTTTGTCTTGTTGTCTCTCCATATAAACGTACAAAATGAAAATGAAAACGAAAACTATGCAAAAAGCAGTAACTCTACATAGACCTATTGCTCCTCACTGTCAGCATACCTCTTTACCTGTCATTTCTGTAAATGCTTTTTTTTCCTACACCTTTACCTTCCCCATTTATACCATTCAGTCAATTTTGAACAATCACACAAATGGGACTGAGGTGGTTTGACGTTTGAAATGAAGAGTGGATAGAACACGGGAAGGGAGTTGTTCATAATATTCGTCGACAAACATGAGCCTTAGTTAGTAATATACATGTATGAGCCATGAACAAGTGCAAATACAGACATACCTATCTCCTTAATATAGACTCCAGAGCGTATACTTTTTGCGATTTGCGATCCTTGATAATAATACAACAAAATTACTGTATCACATTGAGCATGGAAAAATTAGGCATGACTGTACTAGTAGTAGTAGTAGTAGTAGTAG
>JAQFZE010005599.1:0-10170 GCA_034695245.1 Dicyrtomina saundersi
GCTCACATGGGCTTTGAGGGCAACGAGTTTGCCAATTAACTAGCCTGTGGTGCGCACATGTTGAAGGAAGGAGGAAAAAAGTCTCAAATAGATCCTAAACTCGTACGTACCGTATCTAACATTTTAAAGCATAGCGAAGTACGCTTATGGCAGCGCAATCTACATCTGCGCTGGTGGAAAGAAAGGTAAGACTGCAAAGTTGCTAAACTATATGCGGTATTGCCAAATTAATCAACTGGCTCGATCATGCTTGTGTCACTATCAAGGCGGGCAACGCAGTTACTTACGTAAATTCACACAGGACACTGTCCGCAACAAAAGCATCTAAACTGTATGAGCGTTGTCAATTCTTTGTCATGCCAAGAGTGCGGTGAGAAAGACGAATCCGTACTACAGTATCTGGTAAAGTGTCGTATTCGATTATATCATCGCATGCAAATCTTAAAATGGTTCTTCGGTCCCATCAAGGACTCGCATTAAACAATCACAGAAGCCAATAGAAAAGGCATGTTAGCATACATTATTGCTACAGGTCGATTTGACAGGGGCTATATTAATTATTAGGTTAACTTTTAAGTAGGGATAGCAATGGGTCAGTAATGACCTGCGCAAACTTGGTGTTGTTACAATAACGGTATTCAAGACCCTAAAACTACATACATACAAGCTGTTATTATCTAAAGGAAATTATTGAATACGTGGTCTGGATGGTTCTCATCCTTCTTGACATCTCTGATGGTTAGTAATAACTTTTTTCAGGGTAACAACACTGCCCACCGCAAATAATTTGTTTTGAAATTACTAATATTCTTGAATCTCTTATATAATCTATTCCTGCTTTTGTGTAATTTAAAAAACATTTTCAAGAGTAACTAGGTAATTTAAGTGAGTAGGTTGGGTCAAGTTTGTAATTTTAAAGACTATTTTTGCAAAACTATGGCCACACATGCTTCAGCAAGTAGAACGATATCTAGTTAACATGTGAATCGTGTGTAGTCACGTAATGCATTTAATTTAAATTTAGTACAAACATATTTAACAAGATCCTACTGGTGATTAAAAATGAGCTGATCGTCCAAAAGTAATCGTCTGAATCAATCTCGGAAAGATATGGATTATTGAAATCATCCGAGTTAGTTAATGACATGTCTGAAAATTAAACTGGTTTCTGTAATAATTTTAAATTTAGTTCAGTAAGTTGCTCGTACTCTAAACTTGAAACTCGTTGGGTTTTGACCAACATTAAATCGGCAAAGCATTAAGACGCAAGTTCTAAATTGAATTCTTTTTTTTAATTTAAAGATTTAATAAGATCCAATAAATTGGTATCTAAAAACGAATTTGCATCTATAAAACGAACTTTAACCTTGAAATGTAACGTTTTGCTAGTGTAGTTTTGATTTTTGATGTCTTTTAGTAGATACCTAATATCTAAATTTGAAAGCTATTTATCTTAAGCTGTAATTTAAATTGAAAAAAATTCTTTTGCAGACTTTGCTACTACTTAAAATTCTTAAGCATCAAACTGACCTGTATTTATGGCACTAACTAGCAAGTTATAATCAAAACAGCTTCTGTACAGTGATATAAATAATATTTTGTGCTCATACTTAATTCTCAAATTACAGTGGCTACATGTAGCTAATTAAAAACGGCCATGATTAGGATTATGATAAAACTCACGTATGATCGTCTTAACTACAGTAAATTCACGTCGGCACATGTGACGATGAGTTGCTTTTTTAAATTTTTTACGTACTTGGTCACTTGCGTTGATCATATTGTTAGTATTGGGTACCTGAGCTAATAATGCCTCAGCTTAATAAAATATATTCTCAAGGAAATATTCAATTACATCCGTGCCATCGTAAAATTTTGAATGTACATCTTTTCTTCTGTCCTGCATTTGCAGAATAATAATTACGAAATACGCAGCAGGTTTAATTTTATGTACAAATTTTGTATTGCTACGTACAGGCCCAAGATCATTATAAGGACTCACGAATGTAAATAATTTATAAAGAATAATATATAGGTAAGGCAATGATTGCCACATTTTTGAAAACTTGACTCTTTATGAAAGTTTAGGAAATAAAATTTGCTTATTCTGAATCTTTTGCAGTTCAACTTATGTTTTGTTAAATAATCAGCAAAACTAAAATGTCATTAGCATCATTGGAAATAATAAATCTTTTTAACACGGTCAAGACACATAAATTTATTTAGGTTTGTGATTTGGACTAAATGATAAGTCTGTTAATCTTTGCTACCTTTAGTATTGTCTTTGTAAATTAAAAATAAATTACTCTTGTCAGTAATATTAGTATTCTGACACCTAAAAATTTGGGATGATTTTGTCACCGCGATAACTTGATATACTTATTCGTAATACATTTTTTTTAAACTTTTTCAAATTGGGCAAGTCTTTGTTTATTAATAAAACGGCAGTTGATATTAGGGAAATTAAATTTAGAAAAAAGGAAACGTATTAATTTAGGTTTTGTTAGCTCATGCTTTCCTACCGTTTGCATTGTGGTTTGTCTTTTGCTTTTGATTTTTGTTTGTTTTTTTGATTATTACGTGCCTCAACCTGTGTGCAGTAACACAGAACTTGAAACAGTCATTGCAATGATTTTTATAATAATATGTTATCCTTCTTTTTGAGGTTTTAAAGCTGGAAATTGAATGTGCCCTTTAGCTTGTGCATTTATAAATATATTTAAAACTCCTACTTTTACTTGTTGTTGATACAATTTCTCGAAAAGTCCACCCAGTTTTGTTCCTATTAAACTTGTTAAGTTTTTTTATAATGTCACTGACACTGTCAAATAAATAAAACAAATAAAACTTGCAATTTCCGGGTTACATAAAATATCATAATTCTTAGAAATAAACTTTACATTACATTTTACTGTAATGTTTTCAATTTCAACTTCAGCAATTAATTTTAAAGTAACTACAATAACTAATTGTGCTTCAATACTACTGTTTATTTCAATGTTTGGTCAACAAATCTACAAATAGCTCGTATGATTGTGTCAAAAGAGATTCAATATCTTGAAATGTTTTAGTAGGCTGATGACTGTAAATCACTATCATACCTAAATGTAAAAATAACTATTCTTGAAATACGTCCAAGTCAATAAGATAAGAGCAGCAAATTCCACTTAAAAAGCAGCTGGCAGTGCAAAAGCGTTGTTAGAATTTTTTTTCGTAGTTTAATATTGATTTGTACTACCGCCAACGATATCTTGGCTTCTGTTTCTACAAAGCCGATGTTTTTTTCTTGATGAAAGCACTGATGATTTGCCTCGCTTAAACAATAAATATTGCAGTTTTCACAGTTATAAACAATCGTAACGTGAGCTTGGTGTGGACATGGCTTTTGTATGTAAAACGACAGTCTGGAACAGAGCACGACATTATTTGTAAATTTATTGAATCAAAATCATCATTAGACTTATTTAAATTAAATTTTTGCGCACGTAAATACATATACTTTACGACAATAAATAATTTAAAAATATTGCAAAATCAAATAAATAAAAACGTTAGCAATATTAGGAATAAGCACAACTTTAATGTTAAAAACACAGTATAGGAACACAGTACATTATTGTTTTTACTGTTTGTGGTAGCTGATGGAAAGTTGGCCGTTTGTAGTAGGATGAAGCTGTACGACAGCGCTTGGAGTATGAAGTTGCAGCAGTGGATGATGTAGATTTAAAAGTGCATGCACTTGTATAAGTTAAATATAGTACACTAAATCTAATACACCTAAGTACAAAATTACCGACGCTTTATACCGTACGTTAAAAGCTGGCAGACCACAGAATGCAGTTCGATGTATACGCTGTTGTTGTCACAGTTGCTGAGTGCAATTAGATGCTCGTTCTAGTCTGAAAGTTAATTTAATACAGAGAGACAGAATTTTTGGTTTAAATCTTGCACACCCTTTTTTGTATTACAGCAGTCTGTAATAATGGTACAGTTTTCTCATCTTTAATGTAAAAACTGTTAAAACTAGTACTAACGACACGTTAATAGCTGCAAATACAATAAAAATCCAATACTTAGTATTATTGTGTTCTATACGTATGTAACTATGCTATTTGATGTACCTAATTTATATTATTTATATATTGCTTACTTTTAGTCAAGAATTAAGTATTATTGACTTATTTATATATTCAAATGCGTTGTAAAACATAGGTTTTGTTTCTTATATTTCTTGTTTTGATACCTGACAACTACATCCATTATAATTTCATTTTGTGTGTTTAAATTCCAAAGCATGTACATTAAAACCATAAGAATTACTTTTTAAAATCAACCAGTATTTACAACTAGTAGCGCTGTTGTATTAATTGTTAATGCAGGGTCTGAGCTATTGCTTTGTATTTGTTTTCGTCTAATGCCACTTGTTGTTTTTCATGGCTTTTAGAAGCAGTTAATAGTTTACTATCAGTACAAGTATTCTCAACAAACTTTGCTTGATATTGACTGACTTGGGTATTATTCATTTAACAAGTTTGTATCAAACACTGTGGCATTGCCATAGCTACTTAATGAGGCCTGCACAACGTACCCTGTTATATTAGTTAACCTTCTATTGGATTTTTAGTTTTTTAAAGTGACGTCATACGCTTCAGTTTTGTGACTCTGTGCTTCTCATCACCATAAACTTTACGGTTTCTGTTTGTATGCATAACAAAAATGTTTTTTTATGCTATGTACTCTTGCCTAGGTAGTTGGATTAGTTATTATATTACTCTAGACGTAATGTACATTGCATTTGTCTGTGCGTCGTTAACATTTCCCCCGTTCTGTTTGAGAACATTGTTGTAATAGTCTTCCTTATTTAGTAACATACTTTGGGTTTGAGTAGCACCTTTGTTGCTTGTTGTTTTGTGCGTACATGCATTAACTCAGCATACAATTTGCGCCTAATTACCTTTATTATAGTTACCATTTTTGATGTTCATCGGTATAAATTCTATTAATTTAGAATAATCTTTCAAAAGTGCCTCTGAAAGCAAGGCAGTACGAAAAATTTCACTCTTGTATACTTTCTATTAGGCAGTTGCTAGTATCTGTTGTATTACTATAAAGTATTTATTAAGCAATAGTTTGCAAAGATTAGTGTGGTCTTAACCACTCCAACGGTTACTTTATAATTTTAATTGGTATTCATCTCTTATAAATAGATGTTTACAAATTTTTTTTAATTAAATGCAATTTCTGCCAATGCATATAACTGCTCTGTTGTTGCAGTTTGACTTAAAAGAAACTGCAGCCGCATGTACTCTCTCGATTTTAAAAACAATACCCATACTAGATTTAATGCACTTGATTACTACGGATTCAAAGTAACTCGGCTGCATTTTGAGCCGTTCGCTCACAATCACGCGCCAAAGTTAAAAAAATCGGTTTTTTGCAACTTTGCAACCCTGTAACTCCTACAATTTGGTCGGATTTTCAAATAATTTTTAGTTTTATGATCTCTGTAACATTATTTAAAAAGGTTAATGAAATTTAGAAAATGTTTACTTTTTTTAAAAATTAGGGTATTTTGAGTGCCTTCAAAAAAATTAGTTTTTAAAAAAATTTCGGAAAAACATAAAAAAATTTAAAATTATAGAAGTTAGAATTTGTATTTTAAGACAATGTACTAAAAATCCCAAAACTTCAAATTTTTTGAAAATCGGACAAACATTGTAGATGTTACAGGATAGCAAAGTAGAAAAAAATCAATTTTTTTGAAATTTGGCGAATGATTGTGAGCAAACGGCGCAAAATGCAGTCAAGTTACTTTGGATCCGCAGTAAGCAAGTCCAGCCAAATCTAGTATGAGTATTGTTTTTAAAATCGAGAGACTACATTCGGCGGCATTCCCTTGTTAGATGTTTGTATACGTTAGCTTCTACAAAAGCCAAATGCGACAAAAACTTGTAATAATTGTCAAATCTGCATTGAGTATTATTCTTTACTGACATATTTGACACTATTTTTGAAAATATACATCTGTTGTATTTACAGAAATTACACTAGTTTGCACAAACATTAAGGGGTTAGGGCGCTAGGGATGCAATTTGATAAGAATGTAGCAATGTTTCCGTGCACAACATGCTTTCTCGTATGCTTTTTGAAGAAATATTAGCTTCCCTGGACTAAGTTGTTTGAAGATCTGACTAATTATGCTTTTCTCTTTGAACATCAAACAAAATAAATAATAAGTGTTTAAACTAGTGGTTCTTAATTCTTTTGAAAACACGGTTTGTAAAATAAGTACGACTTTTAAATTCAAATGATGGGAAAGTTTCGTTATTATTTTTTAAACCAATGTCTTGCTTCATTATTTATTTCTTTACAGTCAAGGTAGTCATCCAAACAAGAAGAAAGGGGCTAGGTGTATTTTCAAGCACATATTCAATATTAACCAGATCTAAATTAATGCAATTTTTTTATTGTGGCTAAACTCTGGATTTCAAAAACTTATTTGGTCAGTGTTGACACTGACATATAATACATTACTGATTTTACTATCAAGTATTTCTTTTTTCTAGGCACAGAGTTATTTTTCCTGATACTCGGACTGCATACATTAGCCGTGAAGTAAATTAATTTAAAGTCAACCGTGTCCAATATTGACATTAAAAGGTGCAAAATAATATTGACTAAGAAAGCTACAGTACGCTGTTATTTATACCTTTTTAATTTTTATAGAATTTTTGTTTTTCTTTGTTTTTGACATTTTTTAATTTTTTTTCTATGCTTTAAACTACTGTAAGTGCATACTACAAATTCAATTACTTATATTGAAAATATTGTTAGTAATATCTTATAAAACTGTGACAAAATTCCGGACATGGTACTTTAATTGTATTAGACTGTAAATGTTTAGGTGCACAATACCAACAGGAATTTGGAATCAAACTTGCAAAGTTTGTTACTTTTCTATCATAAGTTAATACAGACCTTGTGAATATATTGAAAAATCTTTTATAACTTATTCCTAAAGAACGTGAATACCAGTAATATAGTCAGTACAATCCGCAAACTGTTAATTTCCCACTTTGAGGTGCTGTACAGTTTTAAGCAACGCAAGTCTTCCCTAGCCACTGCAGGTTACGGTATTAGTGAATATAGATTCCATACGAGTCACAATAATCAAATCAGTCTTTTGAAGTCACCCACTAACAGACCTAGTGATTTCTAAAGTCTTTTATCTTGTCTGTATTTTAGAGTTTACATATTTCCATGGTTTTTATTTTCTAATTCTTCCATGCAAGATCTCATTTGATCTTCTGCTATGACAAAGTACTTTATTTAAGTTCCACTAAGTGACATTTCGAGACTTTCCTGTAGTGTTTCTGTATTTATTGTTAGCGTGTTGTAATTCAGTTAAGTTTTGGCAAGCAACAGACAGATTTTATTGCAAAACGTTTGATTTTATGCAAAATTACCTAATTTTAATTATAACTAGGTCAATTTTAAACTTTTTTAATACTTAACATTTAACAGGTGAATAATATTTATTTGTTCTTGTCAATTAACACCACGTTTTGGTACTGGCTAAACCGGATGGCAGTCACTGAATTTGGTAATGCAGATCTGAACTTTATATTGATCTAAACCTGTCCAGTTTTCATAATGCTCATTGAATTGGACAGTGTTGGTGCAAGCTGAAATGTAAATAGAATATTTCCTTTTGTAAAGTTAAAGAATTGTATCCCATTTCTTAAACAAGGACGATCTACTGTTTATTTGAGGGTGTTAAGAGCAAGAAAAGAAATGTCTTCTTTGCATCTATTAGTCTTTAAGACTCAAGAGCAATGTTTTGTACTCTATCGATTCTTAGTTCATAGATACAGTAAGTTTACTTATATAAGGAAGTTGAAAGTTGCAAGACGACTTTGTTTATAAACCAAAATACGCTTGGCTGTCGACTAGCCCGAGTACAGTAGTTTGAGGCAATTAACTTTTAATACAATTGTCAATTGTCAAATAAAAGCGGAATTAAGCAGGCTGAAATAGCAAATTACCAGTCTGAGTCTCAGTTTTGTCTTTAAAACAGGACACAAACCATGACTTTCGCATATTATTACGTATGTCACTGTCCCTTAGAACTGTTTGTTTTGTATAACCAAATGAAGCTTGTGGCCCTGTAAAGTGAATGGTTTTGATTCGTTTTCAATATTGTATTGCGCTAAAATTTTACTTCATGGTTTTGCAAATGCATCACTTGTTGAATTTGGTGAATATAACTAGTCCAACATACTGTTTTAAATTTTAATGGGATTTGAAGACAACATTCGCTTCAAGTATGAACTCATAGTAAAGTGGTTGTTACTAGTTAAAGAGCCATTTAAATCAGATTACTAATTATACTGCAGAACAGCATCGACGATGGCGCAGCTATATCTGCAGAAACTACTGGCTTATTGTCACTTTGCACTAGACGACATGTCAGTTTCAAGTGGGATTTCTTAAACTTTTAATTATTTCCTGGAGATTTTAAAATGTCAAATATTTAAGGATTTTTATTGTTGCATGAGCTTAAGACAGAATAGTAGAGAGAAAACTCGGCTGAGTCTGTAACTCTGAAATTTTGTAGAGAAAGCTTGTTCAAGTTTAGATCATTTCAAAAGAACTTTTGAGATTTCTCATACACTGTCAGTTCATCGTAAAGTCCTTGCGAATCCATAGTGTATTAGAGCCTTAAACGGATATATGTTTAGTATTGCTTCTTATAAGTCTAGACAAGGAATGGCGTCATATGAATTGCACTATTTATTATATACGTATTAACTTACCTTTTGCAGTACATATTATTTTCTCAGCCTGCTCCAGTTTGACTAGATGTGCGTCTTGATCCTTGTGATTTACTGTAAGATATTAATTTTTGCTTTAAGCGACCTCCAGTTTGTAGTCGGCGACGTACGCGTCGGCGCTTAAAGCCGCCAGATTGTGTTCATGGTCTGTTTGCACAAGCTTCTTCACTTTAAATAATAATAATAATAATAATAATAATAATAATTTATTCATTGAGTCGATTTGGCCGCAGCCCATACAAGATTGGTTAATTTACATGTTTGACTTTTCAGAGGTTGATAGATCCTCGATTTGGTATGATAATAAGTATAAGTATGTTTGATTTTGTATATGTATAAGGTTATTTCTTGATATTCTTGGCTAAAAAAGAGAGCATGTTAGTAATTATTCTTATCTAGTATGTGGTAAGCATTGTTTAAGTCATGTTACAAAAATAAATATAAATGATTTAAATGTGGTATAAAGTATTTCCCTTGATGGCGGTAGGAAAAAAAGGAGGAAGAGAGTCATTTGTGGCTTGATGGGGGGTAGAGAAAAGGGAGAGGTGGTTAATTAGTCTTCTCCGATGCATCCGTAGTAGAACTTTCGAGTTCTTATGGCTGTATCCCAGAAATTAAAGAGTAGTTTAAATCCATCGGCGCTGTGGTATTCGTAGAAAACCTGTTCCATGAAGTTCTTCCTGGTTGGTCTTGCGTCGCGTATTTTTCTAAGGAATTTGGTTCTTGGATATGCGTAGTGTGGGCAGTTCAGCATTACGTGAAAGGTGTATTCTTCTTCCCTCCCGCACAGGTCGCAGTTATGTGTTTTCTCTCATTTCCATAGTCTGTTCATTCCGTTGAGGTTAATGACCTTTCCTCTAAGTACAATTTTAGGCAGGCCAGATCTTAGATTCAGTATGAATTTTACCGTGTTCCAGGCTAATCCCATCTGAAAGTAGTCCGATCTTAGAGCGTGGGTCTTTAAGCGGCTGTAGTGTTTCAGTGTGCTGCAATTCTGCATTCTTTGCACGTCCATGTTCAGACAGCTAAGTCGGTACTTCTCTAGTATTTCTGCTTTGTGTTGCTTTATATATTCCCTGCTTAGGTTCTGGAGCGTTCCTTCCAAGAACGCATCAGCAAAGATCTGTCTGACTTGCTCCATCCAGTTATATCTAGGATCTGTGGCTTTTATTTGTAATATCTCGTTGTAGCAGTTTTTGGTTATACTATTCTCCTCAGAGTTGAGGGTCTTTTCAAGAAACGTCAGTAGTGCTTTGAAAAGCTGCACCTTGATGTTTTGTGCTCCTGTTTCTAATCTAAGGTAGTATCCTGGTGTTGAGTTGGATGAGCCCGTAAG
>JAQFZE010005600.1:0-10170 GCA_034695245.1 Dicyrtomina saundersi
AGTGACTGGTTGAGTCTGGTTGTATGAACTTCGGTTAAATCGACCCAATGAATAAATTATTATTATTATTATTATTATATACAATAAAAAGAATTGAACGAGCGCTTTTTAAATCGTTAGCACGTCATAATAAACCATATCTTAACTTTTATTTGTCCTTGGCGCCCTACTGCTCCTTACATTGAATACAACCGTTTTTAATTCTAACCAAAGATTATATTACACTTAGGTGAGCGCATTAATTATAGTGGATACTTTAATCGTTGCTCTCATCAGTACCATTTGAAAAACAATACAAGAGCAAAGCACGCAAAGAAATAATAGTTTAAACACAAAAGAAACGCTACTTGATAAATATGTAACTAATAATGTACTAATAATATTTAGATTAATCTCAGTCAGTAATGATTGTGCCCTCCGTACCACCATACATCGGCTTGAATCATAAAGAAACTAAAAAAACAATGAATTCGAGTAAAGAAAGCTTAGAATTTGGAGCGCCTCATGTCTCTTTGTCTTACATTTGAGTAATTAGAATTAGATGGTCGGCACGGACTCTTCAAGATAAATTAATTTCCCCTACAGCTCCCTTCCTGTAGCCATAGTACTGGGGCCGAATTGGGCAGTTAAGTTTGTATAGTACGGTTCATTAGTTCCTATGGTTTCTCCTTTTCCCAGACTGCCTTTTTACCTGAAGTATTATGTGTATGTATATGCACACAAGTGGATGTAGCACATTTCTTGTCTCAGCCTGAGGAAAGTGTAATGATAGAAAGTAATTCTAATCATGATGATAATGACAGGGGGGATGAAAGTGCTTAAGCGCACTGGCTCTTCGGCATCGGCACTGGCAATTCCACTCCTATAGTAGTAGTAGTAATTGTAGTATAGCAGATGTAGGACTTGTCTACTGATAGCGGTACATTTCATTCAGGTAGTAAAACTCAAACTAATGATCATTAATCATTCTTTGGGTGAGCATGATGAGCTCTCAATGTATTTTTTTTGACTCGGCACAAAGGATTTTCCTGTGATTTAAGTTGAAGAAGGAAGCATTGAGCGGAAATGATCCTGTCACATGCAAGTGAAATGAGGGGGCTTTACTCTCCTTCAAATCCTGATGATTTAAAATTTCCCTCTAGAAGTAAGTTGGAAACGTTGGCTAGGATCTTAGGTAACTAAGGACGGGGACGGGGCCGGGGACGGGGCCATACCTGTTATAAATATAATTATACAAACACATGTACAGTGTACAATAAGTAGAAGAAGACTAATCCTTCGTCTTAGAACTTGCTTTGTGCGAAGTGCATGGTGGAGCAGCATACGACCAAGAAGACCAAAGATTAAGAATCCAGAAGCACCTCTACGCTACAACGCTCCTCAACTAAAATCTGTATGTATTATCTGTATCTGAATTACAGATCTGTACATTGTGAAAAATTTACTTTCTCTCCCTCTCCCTGCCTGTCTGTCTCTGGTGAGTTGGTAATCGTGTTCGTAGTTTCTTTTTGCTGGAGTAGACTCTTCTGCCCTGACCTCCTCATGCTCCTGATCTGTACAGCTCCAGCTGTACATACATCCGTGGTTAATGAAGTGAAGTTCTTCGACCGCCGAGGACGAAATAAAACTTAATTATCTTTTCTATGATCAAATAATTGAGCGCAATACATATACACTGAACTGATGATGCCTGCTACAGAGGTTGATGCAATAATACTACAGGATATATGAGACTGGATTTTACACAGAGATAGTCCTTCAGTTAGACCGTTGTGGTGGTAGTAGTAGAGTTGGAGTAAGAGAAAGCCCTAATCATATTTTCAGGTATATTTCCCCCCAATTATTTGATCATGTGCAGGCTAAGTTACGTCCCGTTACCAACTACAGATCCCTCTTGCACAGGCCATGTGTACGTTTATTGGACCGAATAAAAATAAATTACTTTCTTTGCGGTGTTCATGCAATACTCTTCCCAGATTCCCAGATATTTACCAATATAAAATATCACATGTCAAGAAAATGTATCTCACCTACATAATAATTAATTTGTGTATTAATATATATAATATATGTAGGTAGGTACTTTTGTGCAAGAGTGACTTGCTAATTATAGCAGAAGTTGAACAAATGATATGTATGTAGTGCTGGCTACAAACTGATAGCTTGATGGGCAAAGTATAAAGGGAAAGTATACATTACAACATACACTAACGTAACTATGGAACTATCAACTACCACGACTCAATTTACTTTGTAAGAATCACAGAGGGAAATTCAAATAAAACCCGCATTCGTTTTCATTTAAAAGGGAAAGTGGGAATGGGAAAGTGAGATATACTGCTGTCCTTCTGCCTTCTGTACATAGTTTGATTAAATATTTTCAAAGCAAAAATGTACAAGTTGGATGACATTTACTTTACAAGGGAGCGCTGCCATTGGTTTAGGCTTGGCGTGGATTTTAATTATGAGTAAATAAAAAAGAGACTCCGGAATTCCGATTCCAAGCTGAGAATTGACGTGAAGTAAAAGTTGACAAGAAAACGTATAAAGCATTAAATGAAGACGAGAAGACTTGAGTTTATTGTCTATTCCTACTACTCTCTATGTGGCATAGACACACACACACATATTGTAAATGCAGACGTCGGAACTCTCACAAAAATAGTTTTGGTTCTGTCTGTATTTACTATTTAGGAAAGAATGTTGAAATGTAGGTAGGTAGGTACTTGAGCCGTGCTCTCGCTCCAATATCTCTTTGCCAAAAATAAAAAATCTAACTAGGACAGAATGGGAGGGGGGGGGGGGAAATCAGCAAGAGAATTGTTAGCGAGCGTGTAATTTCTCCTGTTCAAGATTTGCCATTTAGTAAAAATGAGTTTGTTGGTGGGTCAAGGAAGGAAGCTACGAGGGAATTTATAAAAGGTTTTATTCGGTTTATGTTCCACGTTTTTAGTATGACTGTACTTGGAGAAGTCGAATTTCCAGGTTTGTCTGACTTCCAATATCCCAATATCACTGCTTACCTATACACTCTGGGATGCTCAATAGATTTGTCTCCCTTTCTTTCCTTTCTTTTTTTCTTTCTTTCCTTTTTTTTTGCTCTAGTCTCTCTCTCTCTTTTCCCTATGAGGGAAATTCCTGATCTTTTTTAACGTTTCTTTGACTTGTTCAGTTTTCACGAACAAAAAAGAGACGGCTAAGAAAAATAAAGGTTTTATGTATGGAACCCTTTTTCTTCTACACATTTCGTTGAAATGAAACGAAAACTAAAGGAAACTTCAGCTGATCTGGGTTTGTCTGATTGGGAACGTTACTAAAGAGAAAAACGACACTCACAAAATACACACAAGGTCTTCAAAGTTCAAGTAGGTAGGAATGAATATAGGGAAAGTATATCAACATAGATACAAGGTAAATGTTCCTATAAGTACCTACATTAAGCGCTACTACATACGTCTGGATATATTAAACATCTATAGACAAATCAAACATATAATCAAAAAAAAAAGGAAGACAGAGGTTTTTTGTCTGCAGCTATCATTACTTCATGTCGCATTCTTACTGCAAATAATTACAACTACAGGCTACACTTTTACTCTGGGTATTACTTCCCTATTTTTCCACTATATAGGGCAAAAAAAAGACTTTTGTTTTTAGTTCATGTAGAGTGAAATTAGCTGTATGACTGTCTATATGTAGTTGAGAGTTCTAAATTCACACACTGAGTTTCTCTCTTCTTCTTCTTCTTTGACGAACTGACTGAGAAGAAGAGAAAGACGGAGAGCGGGAAGTTGGAGTGGAGGTGAAAGGCGGAAGATGAGGAGAAAGAAATAAAAGTAAAATTGCTC
Organism: Dicyrtomina saundersi; assembly: GCA_034695245.1. Lineage (NCBI taxonomy): Eukaryota > Metazoa > Arthropoda > Collembola > Symphypleona > Dicyrtomidae > Dicyrtomina > Dicyrtomina saundersi. The sequence goes on from JAQFZE010005600.1 coordinate 3,849, forward strand.
GGATTGTATAAATACTCCATTGCTTCCTATTTTTTCCTCCCTTTTCTCTCACTCTTCGACATCTCCGTCGTCAACCTAGACTCTCATCTTCTTCCATTCGAGTAAAAGGAAACAGAGAAAGTTAACCGCTCGCTTCGTTTCCCATTCAAGAGTCAAGACATTGAGATAGAAAGTCGAATGTAGACATCCCACCTTCAATACAGTTGGACATATGAACCAAATTACATATCTAGTGTTATCTATCCACCCATCCATTTCAGTTCCCAGGATGAATTCAAACTCTCTCAACACAAAGGAGAAAGCAAGAGGCGAGGAACTCGATTAAGTCGTGGTAATTGGCTCCTTTTTCCTGCCCTCCCGTTCCTCCCTCCTTTGTCCTCATAGCCCCACATACCACCTCGTCCGGGTCCGGGTCCGAAGTGTGTAGTCTATGTGAGAAAGCTAATAAATTTTTGATTGTCAGAAAAATGTATGCGACTTTAAATTCATTCATTGCATCGTTCTCTGTCACTGTGTCTAAAGAAAAGGAAAAGACTAACATTCATTGTCGATACAATTTTAAATTTTAAAACGCTCTTGTCACCTACTCATTTCATAAATAATGCACGTGTATTATGTGCTCCTGATATTTGACGGGAAAACATAATATAGTTGCCCCACGTTTGTCTTTGTCATTGTGAGATAAATTTAAGCATTTGAAGTAGTAAAGGTAATGGAAATGATTTGACTTACACCTGTTTTGTTCCCGAGCCTCTTTGATTGAAAGGCATGAGGAGGAATACGAAATTAATTCCTGGAACCTCAACTTTTACTTTGGAAAATTGTTATTCGCTGACAATGAGTAGAGGGAGAAAGTTGAACAGTATATAATATTCTGGTCACAACTATATTCAATTGAAACTTGACGTATGTACCCACTGGAAACTGCTGACGATGAGCATGTGTGTGATCCCTTGAAGAATATGACGTGAAGAAGGGAAAGTACAAGGTTTCCGGCCCCCTTCCTTTCCTCATTTCCAGACATATGACAGAAAATGAACAACCTCGAATTAATTAGTTTCATGCGAGAAAGGTCTAATCCTATACAGGAAACTGCATCACTTGCTGACTACCTCTTCATGTACAGTCTTTCCCACTACATTGTCTATAGTTCTCCAACTTCCTCGACTTAGCAACTAATTTGAGTCAGTACTATTTACATATATACGCTGCCAAATTCAAAGGAACTGCAGGAAACCCAATGAAAGTATTTAGAAGTTAAAAATACTCAGAAGTTACTAACTAAACCATGAAAATGAATACCAATATCAATACTAATAGCAATCTAAAGCTACTTTCCCTGAACTTAAAATTGCATATTACACAATTTCAAATCCTTCCTGCTTTCACTAGAAACTCAAACCTCATCTACTACTGAAATTGAAAGCTGCAGCTGTAAGATTGAGGTTTGATAGATGGACTATTATGCACTTTGTTTTATGTGGAAGAAAGCATAAGGCTAAGGTAGGTATACATAGTTATTATGTGAATGAAAATTATTACTTTTGCGATTTTCTGCGTTTATATGCATTTGAAAATTTACAGTTAATAAGCATGCTTATCAATTTTGAGTACACACACATAAAAAATAAAACGACACAAACAAGAACCTCAGGAGCTAAAAAATAAAAATTGTCAAAGTCAAAGGCAGAATTCTTAATATATTTTATCCAAGTTTAAATTTCTAAAAATATTTTTCCATTATGTACTCGTACAAAAAATGATTGCTAGGTTTTTTTGTATGAATGGACAGTCTGATGGATGGCTAGTTCATATAGTTTGAACAGGGCCAGGACACATGTGGAGTTTGACAAACATAACATGGTAAACTAAAGTACCGGAAATTGTACTTGTGTAAGCTTCCTTTTTATTATTCCGGGAAATATAGAATGCACTCTATCCCGGTTGTCACATGCGTACTGTGTAACTTGTACAGTATGTAGTAACAATCATATTTCGAATGTGGTAATTCATTGGAAAATAAATAGACGGCATAACCCCTTATGTTTCTTTCCATGTAATAGGCATAGGTACCTACTTTACATATATACAGTTTAATTTGTAAAATTCTTTTAGTGAAAACAAAATCTCGTCTAAATAAGTAAAATGTGTACATATATAAGTACCTGGGTAGGTAGGTGACTATAACATATACTTGGCGACTTATTGAACAGACGATTAGTGGTGTATTCCCATGAGCTTCCCATTTGTTCTAGTTCCTTGCCCTATAGTTCAAGCCATATGGCCCTATACCTCCTAAAATGAAGTTCTGAATGTGAACAGAAGCAACAAAAGAAAGTTAGAAAGCATTACACAGTGCATTCCCTTGTACTCGACTCCCTGTATCAACAAGGGAGAAAGGAGAGGGAAAAAGTGAGCAATGAATAATTGCTTCCTCTATCTACAGGAGTAATCCTGTCGAAAATTTACGGTCTTCAATAAACAAGGATAAAGTAGAAATTGAATGGGTGTTGTTGAAGAGTGAGTTTGGAGGTCAATAAATTATTTGAAATAAAATAAGAACACGTAGAAACTGACGTATTGGCAAATTTCTCATTTTCTCTCTCCAGCCTGTCACGACACCCTGAACCCTTCCACTGAATTCCATCTCTAAATTGTTACAATTGTTGCAAAACTTTAAGCTTTCTTTCCAGTACAATTTTATGGCCGTATTGATTTGATTTGAATCATCTGTACAATAAATAGATTTTGCAAGAGTTTATAAAGTACCGGTACGTATTTACTGTGTAGATAGGAATGAGACACGTACCTACGTCAAGATGTCCACATATAAAAATAATTATTAGGAGGTTCAAACCCTCATAATTCGTCTCACTGCTTGTCCAACAATCAGTAATAACTCACTTTTCAAAATCCTCAAGCCCAAAGTCGACAAGAAAATAGAAATAAAAGAATTTCAGAGTCCACAGTGCGGATTGGACTGGACATCAAACAGAAACATAAATCTATTAAAAACAATAACAATAAAATACAAAAAACAAATTCAGGTTCTATTCAAGGCGCTATAAAAATAAAATTGAAAAAATACCTACACAGGTAAGAACATTTATATCCGTAATAAAAGAAACGTAATGACGCGAAAATGAAAGTACTAATTTCACACAATTTTATTTAGCTTCCCTTACTGTGGTTTCATACTTTCTCTAAATCCTTAGTGAATACATAGGTTTGTCTAACCAATACAAAAATTTGAAGAACCTGAAAACTAGCGAGAAATGTTTTTATAGTCAAAGAGCATTCAAGGAACATAAGAGAGAGAGATAGTGATAAATAATTAAAGCATACGTCTGCTTTTTTTCCCTGTATGTCCCTTTTTATTTTCAGTTTATACATACATATATCCAGCTTTAACTTCCTCAAGTTGATTCCAGCTCCTCGGCCTCTGGATTTATTGCTGAGGCATTCGTTTTTCTTATTTCCTTAACCATCGAATATTTGAAAATTCTGGAAAACCAATGGATAATCTCGCAGAGTAACATTCTCCCACACTAGTAATCGAATCTACAATCTACAGTCTACTATACACTTTTGCAAAAACTCAACTTCTTATAGACCTCTAAAAAATGGCCGGGAAAGGTAAGTATCCGAAAAAACCTTCCCATTTAAATTATTCACACTCCCACCTACCACTTCTCCTATCACTAGAAAGTTTAGCCTTGAATTATTTAGAAAAACATTTACGTAAAAATAAAATGTGAGGAACACGTTCAAGCAAATTTTCTATACAATAAATTATTTGCAGCTTCAGAGCGAGGTAGAGAGGTAGAGAGAGAGAGAGAGAGAGAGAGAAAAAGTGATCGGCATATATCAACTACATACTTCCTCCTTCTCCTTTTAAAAATGTGTTTTTTCCGTTTGTTTTGATAAGAAATGTATTTTTTATCTGGGAGCTGGAAAAAGGAGAGTGGAAAAGTAGAAAGGAAATATGCTGACAGTACAACCAGCGATAGCTGTTGAAGGCGTCGAAGTAAGAAATATTTCTCTTGAATATAGCTCAAATGAGAATTCAGAAAAATAAAAATACAACCCTGTAAATCTTAAAACTACGACTCCTGCTGACGCTCACTATGAGAAGAAAAAGAGGAGAACAAAGGGGGAAAGCATATGTATAGGGAACATAAAATTGTATGAATGAATCATTAGCAGTAGTTCTGGCTGAGAACTGTAGAAAGATGCTCGTCTCCCTCCATGTACATATATGTATCTTCGTCTTCTCCAGTCTTCTTGGTACAATAATGTTCCAACTTGAAAAGTGGAAGTCCCTTAGATGCAAAGTTCTATTGATCCCTGGGGAGCGGGATAAATAAGTTCTTGTGGAACCGCATCTAACTACAGCAACTATACTCCTACTACCTACTACATACTACACACAGATACCCACACACTAATAAACTAATAGATGTTACTACCTACACGTTCCTCCTTTAGACTCCACTAGAACTCTAGACTTTAGTCGAGGACGGATTTCAAATCGTAATTCAAAGTTAATAGTTCTTGGAATTAATACTTTTTAAGTGGATCCAGATAGATCTAAGCCAACGTCCTGCGCCACGTTATAACGCCATAAGTTCTCACTCAACAATACAGTCTTCTCAAAAATTTACAGCCAATAACAGTTTGGAGTTTTACAAATCGCCTTAAAGAAATACTTATCGTGTACATGAATACTATTTATCCTTTTGTTCCTCTCTTAACTCTTATTTTAATCCCAATTGACTGGTTTCCTATTTCTAATAATAATTAAAATCAACAACTATATATGAACTATGGCTATATGGCTATATAGTTCCAGTATGGAAATAACAGTTGAGCAGAACTGCTCTGGTTACGGCTACACTATCTGACCTTATTACTCTGGTTCTGGTTCTGGTGGATTTTTCCAGAGTAGAAAACATTAAACGTAAGTCTGGAGCGGTGGACTCCCGGGAAATCCGAGAATTATAATTCTTAATAATATTGTAATATAAAACCAGATAATCTGCCCGATAACATGCGCTCAGCCGCTCAGTAGCGCACAGCATAATCATTGTATCCGTCTACCTACTACCTGTACAAGTCCCGAAATACCCACTGATAATCATTATCTGTCTCTCCTGGACAGTTAAAATAACATAAACCATTTGTGGGAGTAACCTTAGAAAGTTGTAAACTTGTAGAGCAGATGACGATCCAAACCAGAACCAGAACCAGGACCTGTTCATGCATACGTGAATGACTGCGTAGTAGATTGATGATATGTAAGGAGAACCTTACCATAGTCCAAAATTGCAGAATCACAAAATTACAGGAGCTATTAAGTAGGGATAATAATATTAATTTGTTTTCAGTTAAACCAGTGACAAGGAATCAAGGAACATGGGTACAAACTGGGAATGGCAATGGTACTGAAACCGGTACCGGTACCGGTACTCCTTCCCCATGCATGCTCCATCCCAGCCCCATACTTCTGCTCAATGCTTTCTCCAAATTTGTTCTTGGCGTGTTGTCTGTGACAGGTTAGCTTTGGCTACATAAGATGAATGTAATGGATTCCCCACTCGCCTGCAGCCCTCGCTCCTGAGTGTGAGAGGGACAGGCCGCAAAGGATGAGGTGAAAGGAACAAACCAAACAGAAGCAGTGAGGTATTAATTGTTGGGGGGTCGGAAAAACAAATACGATGTTTATATTCCTACCTATAAGATTACAGATAATATTATTATCTTACTCCCTTTCCATCCCGCTCTGTTTATGTACATGTCCTGACTGAGACTGACAGTACGTAGTACGAGAAGTGGAGAGATTGAGGATTGTGGATTACGTTTTCGTAGCCGTGTACTTGAGTCAATCTACTGCTCCACAGCACAGTGGGACCGTAGAAGGAAAACGAACGAGACAAAAGGCAATATATATGGACGAAACTAATGTAACATGTACCTATGTGTAGCTGACATGGGGATAGTGGAAGTAAGTGGTGGGAAATATTTGGCTTCGTCCAATATTGAATCTACAGATAACTTAAGTAATAATAGATTCGCATGAAACTCGGGCTCTCAAGTCTCAAAAGAGTCATAAGCTGAGCAGGTACTTACGATTCACCTTCTGTTCCTTTCCTGGTCTTCTCTACATATTATATACCATGTGCAACCCACCTACAACCTTCAACTACACTGGATTCTGGATAAGGAGTGGATGGGACTGGAGTTATGCTACAGGGTATACCATTACGCCAGAACTATACTGTACGAACACCACCGCCAAAATGAAGATACGATACTTATACTA
>JAQFZE010005601.1:0-10169 GCA_034695245.1 Dicyrtomina saundersi
GAGACAGTCTAAAAATAATAGGTATAACTTCCTAAGTAATATTAAGTATAATTTAAAAGTCCGCAAACTCCATGAATATACTCAGACTAGTCTGTATGTTGTATCTCAGGAGAGTTAGCTGAAAAAGTAAATTCTCTGTAGTGTGCATAGGCTTTGACCTGAAAGTATGATACTACTAACATACATGCATACACATTAATTCCGATCGGTTGGAAGTTAAAAAAAAGCTTTAAGGATCAAAATTACGTTTTTGCTGAGACTGAGTAGTTTAAAAGAAAACAAATTTGTCCGGTCTGTTGATCGTGTTAAAACTCAAAGGGTTGAATTTCTAATTATACACCGATGCTGCTGCAAATTACTTAGGGTCAAAAAACTTTCCTCAGCGTTTACGATGCGGTCATCTTCAAGTTTTACATAGTCCACATTGCACCATTTGTCTGTGTGAAATCCTAATGTCGATTGCACGTTTTGTTTTTGAGATAGCAACGTAATCCATCCCAGAAAACATTTCAATCTGCCCAAGACATAAAAATTTTTTAGGTAGATTAGGACCTTGAACTCTATTTAAAGTCAACCCGTAGCACAGCCTTATGAAAACCCTGTCTAAAAATATGCTGTCGTGCGAGTTGCGAACCAAATATGGTTGCAAACATATGGAAATTTTAGTTTCCTTAGAAGTGCGCCAAACGTTTGTTCCTATATAGCTTAGAAAGGGAACAATGAAACAAAAAATATCTGAAGCTTGTAGATTTTGTTTCTTTAGTTGAACTAATAGAAACCAGTCTTTGTTGACTATTATATCAATCAAGTTTTTTTTATTATTACGTGAGCTTCTTTAGCAATTTAAAATGAAATATTTCAAAAACAATACTTAATGTTTAATAAAAAGTGTCGAATTATCATTTTTGTATTGAGAAAATTAAGCGTAGCGTTAGTTAAAAAAACATAAATATGATTTTCAAAACCGGTTTGTTCTGCGTTTGACAGGAAATTGGGTTGTAGTTTTTGAATATATTAAATATCATCCTGATTAATCTTGTATCTTAATTTTGTAAGAAATTCCACGAATCTCATTTCATTCATTGACCTTTATCGCTACTTTCTTGTCGAAGATGTGCTTCAAGGTGAAGCACTGATTAAACGTCTGGTATACGTTTTGAGCTTGTCTGTATGATTGCGTTTGAACGTCTTGCGTAACTTATATTTGTTTAAACAGACTTATATATTACCAGGATCTCTAAATTGAATAAAATGGATATTTGAAAACAATTTGTTATTTACTGGCTGTTACATGCGTGTGAACCAGTCTAGCAAGTCAAAAAATCGTAAACCCAACATTTCATATTATTTTATAACTAAGCATTCGATATTGTTGTATTATGCTTCTTCAAGACGGGATGTAATATCAAAATAATTTGTGCCAGGAATAAAACGTTACAAGGAGTGAATAGTCTGACCTCCAGCATTGAATGCAGCTAAACCAGTGAAACTTAAAACGTGATACTTGAAACTGAAATTACTTTCAGCATGAGTTTTTAACGTAAACTTTATATGTTCAAGAACACTTATTTTGCCAAGCCCTCTTTGCTTGTTATAAACATGCGCAGCAAATGTTGATATTTATCATATTTAAAACGCTTTAGCGTAGGGTTTACAGTCTGAACAATTTGTTTTTGAGTTTTACTAAGATTTTTAAATTTCACGGTTGGATTTACAACTGAATTTGGTTTTTGATTTTTAAACTAAGTCCTTTTTTTATATTTTTGTTTAATAGATTTATGTCATGACACAAAATTGCTAAGTTTTGAATGTTGATTTTAATTTTTGTAGACACTGAAAGTATGTTATAGTTGGATTGAATCAGGTGATAATTGTTAACAGCTTTTTTGTTTTAAAATGTCAAATACGACTCGTAGAATAATCTGTTTGTTTTTAAAAATAAAGCTCTACACCTTTTGTTATTTTCCTAATTAAACTCTTCCAGTTGCAGGCTTGTGCAAATTGTATTTGACCGTTTTAAATCCTCGCTTAGTAGATTTTTCATTATCAGGTTGACTGTTTGACAGTGGGCTCGAACGAAAATAGGATTAAACAGCAACTGCCAGGCGCAAAACAAAAAAGTACAAGTGTTGCAGCACGTGCAAACACCTCCTTGGTTTGCTATGCAAAGTGAGCAATCGCAAACGCTATAAGTAATTAGTAAATGGATTACGTAACCTTCCATGCTAATAATGTCATATGTTATATAGCTAGTAGTTTAAATGTTTGTTACACTTAAGCAGCAAAACTTGTAACTGATACTTTAACTTAGTTTAGCCTCCAGTATTTATACTAAGCCTTTATGTACCTAACAAGTTGGAAATAAATATGCAAACGTTTCTATATTTAATGTTAAATACCTTGTGAATTCTAAAACAAGGTAGAACAGATCCTTAAATGAATTGCAATAAAACAAGCAGGAATGATTAAAAGTATGATCAGTTTTCTAAACCTGACTTGACGCTAAAACAATTGTTAACGCCGGCGGACTAGCAGAACGCTTGTTGATTTGTAATAATCGGTCTATTTAACATGGATTTGTTAAGCCAACCATCTACCAGTGCTACACTTGCTCCGCTATTAAATGTAATAACTGAAGAAGAGGTATGTTATCCACCAACATCTCTTACTGGGGAAAAGGGAACAACAGTAGTTTGGTTATTTTTGACAGTATATTTATAGATTTATATATTAAGAATTTAAATATTAACAAACTCAGTTATCTAATGTTGTTACTATTTTAAATTTTTCAGTGTCGTATGGTTGGATGCCTGTTTAAAACTCGAAACCATTTACAGTACAGAGGACATGTTGAAATTATACATCAATTTAAAGATTGTCAACATTACATGCTTGATCTGAGTTTGCACCAATGTAGACGAACTGGAAAACAAAGATAACATTCAGACGGAATAGGACGTTCTAAAATTAAATTTTTGGTTTTTAAGAAAAATTCAAGAAGCAGCAGAAAAGCAACAGTCTTTCATTTATACTTCCTAATAAATGTTTTTGAATCTTCAAGCGTTTACGAGTTCCATAAATGACGAGTCAACCAAAATTATATTGCAGGTGCTTGAAGCTTAACAAGGTCTTAAGAAGCAAATTTGCATGCACATTTTCTGGGAAAAGGAAATATTTGATCTAGATGAAAACAAACAGTCAATTATTAAATAATAACAAAAACATCAGTACATGTATTCAAAATACTTCACAATATACGACGATACCAAGGTCGGTAATGTATTGCTAACCTTAAAATCTGACTTTATTGAGCAGATACATAAATTTATTTTAAACGGATACGGATAGTTTGTAAAACAATGTATTTCATTGCAATTTTGCCTTAGTGAAATTTCTTTATCAAACGCTTTAAAAGGTAGCGGCAATAATATTATTCCTAGATGGTTTTGAAATAAAATAGGAAAACTAAACATTGACGTAAAATATGAATGTTTTATTAATTGTATAGCAGCAGAAATATTTATAAAGGACCATGTAGCTGACCCAGTAACCCAGCTTCGTAGAGCAAGCAAATTGAAGAAATATTTTCACTGTTTTGACTTTAGCGGATTTGGAGATTCAGTTGATGCACATAAAGATATTTCTGTATTTAAACAAAAAAATAACAATGCTGTCAATAATTTGACTCTCAAAGATAAAAAGATGGTTCCTTTGCGTCAACGTTTATTAGACACGTCTAAGATTGTTAATTTATTTATATTAACCCGACCAGATAACCAATTCACTACGTGCTGATAACGGATATGAGCAAACTTGTTGGTAAAACTAGAAAAAATGTGTTTAACTGTACAAAATGCTTGTCTAGTTTTACAAATAAAATGCAATTTAACGCTTACACTAAAAATAGCGTAGACTTGAAAGATCAGGAACACAAGGTTTTTAAAAAAGATAAGCGGTTGAGATTTAATTGGCTGGAAATGACGCTTTTTTTTCCGTACTTGATTTATTACAAACTTGAGACGTTTTTTGAGCCGGTAGATAAAATCAAAGAAACTTTAACAATCGTTGATCACGAGTTCACACCTGCTAATTATTCATTTGTAGTCATTAAAAATATCGGAGGTCAATTGTTTGTAATGGCAGCAAAATAATATGATGGAGAAAACGTGATTGAACATTTGTTTCAAAGGAAATTTACCTAGTCCAAGCGATTAATCTTAGATATACAACGCACAAATAACTTTGCTAAACGTACTATAAAAGATCAGCTAGAATTTGACAATGCTACACACTGTTTAATGTGTCGTAGAGAGTTTTATGGAGGTCGTTGTAAAAATTGCTAGCATCAAAATCATTAGACAAGTGAAACCTCAAACAATGGTACTATTTGCACGTTATGCAATCTTTAGATTAAATACAAGTTTGAAGTTCCATTAATTGCACATAATATTTTAGAGTGTGCCATTCTTTTGCTTGGGTTCAAAGTTGTTCAAACCCAAAGATGTCAAAGTAATTGCCAGAACAGGCAAAAAATTTATTGAGATGAAAATTACGTTAGAAAAATGTATGAGAACAGGTTATAAAAACAAATAGGTAATGCAAAAATTAGGTTTTTTGATTTCTGCTAATTTCCTACTACATGCTTGTCTAATCTAGTTTGTAATCTTTAAAAAGAAAATAATGAGTATTTTTATTTATTAGATGCGTGTTTCAAAAGAATGATACCTACTGCAAATATTAAGTTCGATGCAGACTTTTGCAATTTACTTTTAAAAAAGATTGATTTTCCCCACAAGTTTTTGACAGGGCCAGAAGTAGAAGCTGACAATTCGCAAATGCCAAGTAGACAATATTTTAATTACAAACTTACTAATAACAAAATTACGGTTTAGGATTGGGATTCTGTTTTGGAAACGTGTAACACTTTTAATATAACAAAGTTCAAAAGTTTGTTACGTCTCTACAATATATTAGGTGTTATACTTTTAGCAGTTGCGTGGGCAAATTTTATAATCAAAGGCTTAAGAACCTTAAATCTTGATTCTACTTATTCCCCAAAAATTTTATCATACAACTGTCAGTGTATGTTGAAATCGACAGGCATAGTTGTTGATTATAGTAAAGACGAGCGCATGCTACAAATGTTGCAGGGTGAAATACGAAAAGGTATTACGTATGGAGCTGCAAATGTGCTAAATTAGTGCTAATAACGCGCGCATGCCGAATTATATTCCAAATGAAAAGCGTACTCAAATTGCCCTATCTTAATGTTTTAATGATTTATTGTTGTCAGGAAAGATAACGTGAAATCAAAACCAGAAATTACAACACTTAAAAAGTACGTAAAAGTAATAGATTTCAATCATTGCAGACAGAAAACGTAAATTAGGACTACTTCTTTTTTTAGCAATACCACAAAACAATGACACAATTTTCAAAATAACATTAAGATAACAGTATCTATGATAATAATAAAATTATTGATACTAACAACTTACTCTCATCTAATTCTTCGTTATTTAGGTACTCATTGATTTTAGAACAATTCATTGACTGTTAGACAATTTAGTTGCCTGACTATTGTAGGTACTACTGATTTGTGGTATCCAACTGTGTTACATAGTACGTTCCAAAAGGGATTCTGAGATCTGGTTGTTTTACACATTTTTTTGTTGAGATTCAACAAATGGTTAAATATTTTGGAGTAAAGTATGAAAATGCCTAGTTTTAGGTTTAGCTTATTAATTTGATCATGAATAGGTACCAGTTTTAATCTGCTTAACACTTTGACATAGTTAAAGGGACATATTTTGGTTTTCATAATTATTGCTATACATTGTTTTTCGATTTTAGTAATTCTTTTTATATTACATTTGTTAAGATTAATTCCCCAAACAGCAATAGCATATTCGATTATTGATCTAATATATGTTTTGTAAATGTTTAGGAGTTCATTGATTTGGAAACCAAAATGTCGCAGTTTTGTTAAAAGAAATATTTTGTTGCTAGCTTTTCTGATTGTATAATCAATTTGGCATTTCCAATAAGGTTTATTATTGATGTATACACCCAGTAATTTACTACTATTACATCTTGGGAGTAAAGTATTGTTTATACTAAATTCTAGATTATTCGTTAGTTTTATACGCCTATTATCTATGATTATGACAGTGCTTTTTAGAGAGTTGATTTCCATGTGGAGCTCGTTTGTCCAATTACTAATATTATCTAGCATTAGTTGCATGTTTGGTTGGAAACTATACAATACTTTTTCAACTTACGCCAAATGTCAACGAACCCAGCGTTACAATGACGGTCTAGGGAGTTGGCACAAAATTTAGATATGTTAATAATAAGTTTATTTATAAGTGAAATAAAAAGAAGAAGGACTAACTTGGTCCCCTGGGGAGTCCTATTGTTAATATTAATGAAATCAGATTGTCTAGACTGATTTGTAACACATTGAGATCTTTTGTTGAGAAAGCTAATTAACCATAAAATATCATAGGGATTAATCTCCATTTCTATTAAGATAGTTAATAAAATATTGTGGTCAACTGAATCGAAGGCCTTTTTCAGGTCTTGCAATACAATAATTATATAGCAATTTGAACTATTAGGAGATTTTAAGGTAAAGTCAACTAATTGCGTTAGATACAATAAAGTTGATAAACTTTTTACACACCCGAATTGGTATGTTTATTTTAGTATTGATCTGTTTTACCTACCTAGTGTACATAAAATTATCTTGTACTTTTGCAAATATGTCTGTTTTAGTTAATTTTAATTTGATCCTAATGCTCTTTCTGCTGACTCACTGTGCAAGAATTATCCGTAAGGCGACTTTGAATACGTTGAGCGCAATGATTTAGAGAACATTAATTGGGAAAATCCAGATTTTGAGATATCCAGAGTGTCATGTCCTTTTTATGACAAAAAGGTGATTAGCAAATGCTACAGAAATAACACCGCAAACGCCAATAGTAGTCGTTCAACTCATACTCTTTGAAGAGCAGAGCTGTCTATTTATTTGTAATTTTGTAGTATGTATTACACGTTATATTTTTATCATATCCTAGGTACATAGGTACATTACATAGGATAGAAGGTTATGTAGTAAGGAAAGTAGTTGGGAACTGTTATGAATGTTATGAGGTAGGACTGGTTCTTTGGCTTTTCTTATGCGTCCACTCGAAAAGCAAAACAGCCTTGCTCATAAAATATCATAAAAATCTAATAAATATGCATCAAAGTTGTAACAAGTTGGGCGTTGGCATAATTAGATTATTTAAAAAAACAGGAATCTGACAAGACTCTATTTATGATAAAACACAAGAAGTACTTTTTGCACCTGAAAAAGTTAAAATTAAATATGAGAAATTATCAAACAGACTGCGACAGCAAATAAAAGATATAACTATAGTTTTAAAACATTTTAACAAAAACTTGGTTATTGTTAACTTGCAATGATAAAAAAATTATTTTGTACACTACAGAGGTTTGCAGTATTATTTATCTCAGGGAATGATACTTTCAAAAGTTTATTAAGGTATAAAGTTTACAGAAAGTAATATATTTAAACCGTATATTTTTGCAAATGTTAAACTTACTAAAGCAGCAAAACCTGCTTCTGGCATGGATTTGTACAAGTTATTAATTAATGCAATCTATAGTAATACATTATACAAAACCCGTTTTTAGGGTTTAAATTAGATTTTCAAGCTTGCGTGTGGAGACTGTCAAATTAATTTCTTCACATTCTTTTAAAGATTTTAAAGAATTAATTCTAACGCTAACTATAATTTATTTAAAAACTAAAACTGTAGAACCGGACTGTATTGTGATTGCAAGATTTAGTTGTTTAAAGATAAGTAAAGTAAAATACTACACACGATTTTACCAAGGGCTAAAACGAATTTTTGGGGATAAATTGACCTGTTTATATGTAGATACAGATTTAGCTGTCATATCTCATGATGATTGCGAAAATGATTTCTTGCTAAAACTTTAGTAAAATACCGCCACGTCACGAAATCTTTGTAAAATATTTGAATGTTCTAAACCATCAAACACGGTCAGCTAAAGATCGTGGGTTATGGAAAATTAAAAGTTTAGATATAGCTGAAGCTGTGATTTTTAAAGCAAAATAATATTTACTTGCATACTATGACAGAACGTGGAATATTTAATGTAACGAAACACTTAAAACAACATTAAAGCAATGTACTAATCAAAAGTTAGATGTTGTACTCAAAAATAAAGTAGTTTCTAAAAATAGTAATTGATACGATCTTATGATCATCTTTGGTACATGATTAACGTTAACTGAATTGTTTTTAATGCACTAGATGTAAATAGAGTATATCTAGATGGTGATGATATAAACTACACTTTTCCGTTTGGTATTTTTAAAGTTATAAAGTAAGATTTGGATTTTTCTTGTACATATTGTAAATAAATTTAAACTATTTGTCATATCTTAAGAGTTGTTTTGTAAAATATGCCAAAGGTTTTTTTTAATGGAATTCAATTAATAAAACGTTTTGTTTACCTATGAGTAGTTGAATATAATATTACGAAAAACGATTTCATGTATGCACCTCAAGTAGATAACATGTTTTGCATCAACGTTATTACCACTGCATAGACCAATTGGTAAATAGTAAATATTTATATTTTCAATTGTCACGTGGCAGTGGCGTACACATTGGCGGCACTGTGACGCATCAGAGTTTTGGGGCAGGGGCGGGTCCAGGCCATTGGCGTCATCGAAAA
This sequence comes from Dicyrtomina saundersi, assembly GCA_034695245.1. NCBI lineage: Eukaryota > Metazoa > Arthropoda > Collembola > Symphypleona > Dicyrtomidae > Dicyrtomina > Dicyrtomina saundersi. Next base: position 8,776 of record JAQFZE010005601.1, read on the forward strand.
ACGTGTGCGGGTTTGGGGCGGGAGCGGGTCTGCGGTTTTGGCGGCATCCGGGCACGTGGTCGGGGGCGATGACCGGAGTTGTCAATGACGTTAGACTGTTATGTTTTGGGTGGGTGACCTTGTCCAGTCATTGCACTGGTCACTGGGGAAGTGGGTCATGGGGTCATCACCTTATGGCCACTGGACAGTGGGAAATAGGTCATTTGTATACTTCATGCAAGCAATTAGTCTACTTCTAGGTACATTAATGATGACTTAAATTGCTACGAAGGGTAGACTGTGACCGTTTTAGTAACATATTTGTGGGTGGTTCTACTTTGAAATTAAATTCAGTTTGCCTTTTTGAATATACATTTTTTAGACACAAAACCAATCAGCGGTCTCATAACATCAATTGGCGGTTGCGGATTGACAATTGGCGGTTAATTATTTATAAATTAATTGGCGGTAAGGGCAAATACGATTCTAAAAGGAATTATTTTAGGTTTATTGGCGGTTGTAAAAATAGTTTGTATATTCTCACATTTTAAGCAATTTTAACAACGTACAGCAATAATTTGCATCTTCTTGACTTTTTTATCAATATAAATCAATAATTTGAATTTCATGTGGAACTGATGAAGTTCTGACTAGTGAGTTCTTGACTTCTTTCCATTTATCTACTGTCAATGCTGGCATCACCATGTCCACTCAAGCTAGTAGTAGTAGTAGGACGGCAAAAAAGAGAGTAGGTAATAAGTGGAAATTTATTGAATCATTTGAATCCACACAAGAAGCGGAAAAGAGTATTGCAGAAAAGTGGGAGAAGAGCTACAATAACCGGACTTTATTGCAAGATTTATCAACAGTTGTGACCACTACAGTGTTCTAGTGCTTCCTACATGGCAAAATTTGTAAGGTAAAGGTGCAGTTAGTTTCTCCAGGTGTTATCGGATCCACATGATACTTCGAATTAGAATTAGAAGATTGCCCGTAATTTTATAAATACATAATAAATATTGCCTCACATAATTACCTGTAGGTAATAGCTGCAGGCAAAGGTATCCAAACAAGTCGCCTAGCCTTGCCTAGCCTTTTTTTTCCCAAAATACTTGGAGCCTACCTTAGCCTAACCTTTTTTTAACAAAATACTTGAGGCCTACCTTAGCCTAGCCTTTTTTTAGCAAAATACTTTGAGCCCACCTTAGCCTAGCCTTTTTTTTAGCAAATTGTTTGGAGCCCACCTTAGCCTAGCCTTTTTTAGCAAATTATTAAAGGCCTACATTAGCCTAAATTTTTTTTCATATTTTGCCTGAGCCTATAATAGCCTTTTTTTTATATTAAACTGCCTTTGTTTGCATTTTTAAGAAAATTATTATGAAAAATAATCAGAACGTAAATATTTATTTAGGTGG
>JAQFZE010005602.1:0-10169 GCA_034695245.1 Dicyrtomina saundersi
TAATATATCTATAACCATCATTATCTTTAATCCATTTCTCAGGCATAAAAACTAAATCAGCTTGCCATATTGAATCTTTACCTGGTGTGTAATATCTTCTACGTTTAAATTTTGTTATTTTACCTAAATGTTTAGTACATGTATCTTGAGTAGCTAGATATTCTTTTACAATTTCAGTTTTTATTCCTGTTTTTCTAGATAATTCATTTATTCCTACATATCCTGTTTAAGGGTCTTTATATACAGAATTTAGTATTTTATATGATTTATCATCTAGCAGGCTTTGCTCTTGAGGTTCCTCAAACCGTCATAATTTATTATTATGCAAGGGCTTAAGTCCCAAACCTAGATATAATTTTGGTTTAATTACACTTTTAGTTACAACACGTTTAACTTTTTCACTAAATGTAGAATTTTTAATTTCATCTATATCTTTTAGTAATTTTCTGTCTGCTTTATGTCTATTATCTTTATCTTTATAGACATTATATGATAAATCGTGATGCATTGCTGCTTCATCAATTCAATCTACTGGTTTATTTCTTTTTTGCTATTCGTTTTTGAAACTAAGTTTATGGTCCTAAATAATGACTAATTGGATAATGTACTTCTCCTATATATTTGCCAATTGTATCAACAATATTGCCACCAATTTTAGTAGTTTTGATAAAAGTACACTTTTGAGTATTACAGTTAGCACATTTTGCTTTTATTATATTTTTGTTATTTTTAGTAACAGTATACTCGATTTCCCTATTAGGTGTTTTTACCTTACATCTCATACAAATTATACGGACTATGTCCTCCTTGTGTCTGGTGCTATTATTCGTTTATTAACATACTTTTTTTATGAATATTTGTTTTTTTATGTCTTGCAATTTTATCACGTTTTCCTATACATCCACATTCACACATCACAGGTTTACTTTCTTTTTCTTTAGAACAGACTTTACATTCAGATCTTAGACCTGTTTTAGTTGCATGATCTTTTCTAAATTCATTTAACTGTTTCTCCACTTTACAAATACTACATATAATTTTATTGTTTCCCATTTTATAAGAAAACAATTATTAAGTAAAACATTTGTTTCAAATGTGAACTATATTTAATGAATTAATGAACGTTGTTGTGTTAAAACCACTGATTATCATAATAAAATCATGAAAATACATCACTTACGTTAGTATAAAATCAAATTCGTAGTCGTAGTCGTAGTTGTGTTCTCAAAAACAGTAAGGTAAATCAATATGAAAATCTAAAATGTTAAAAAATGTGTTAAAACTGCTTATTTTCCTATCAAAATAGCCTTAAATCATTTAAATAGGCTACTTTCAAAAAATAAAGTCGTAGGTCGTAGGTGTGCTAGAACATAAATTTCTCAACTACTAACTAGTCATATCCATTGAAGTACTCATACGCAGGCAATATCTCTAAAGCTCTGTATCAAAAATGGATAGCATCCGTTCATTTTCATCAAGAACAATCTCTGAAAGGAACAAAAGATTTCATGATTTCTGAAATCTTAAGCGGAAAAATTCCCTATCAAATGCACAAAACCCTCAAGGTGAGGAACCATGTACTCAAAGCAATGTCAAACGAGGAACTCGGGACTCAGCTACAAGCGCTGAAAAATACAGGACCTAGATCCGAATATTACTAGAAAATATTGGGCAACAATAAAGTCCCACATCATAAGCACGACGAGAATACAGTCAAAAGCCTCAATCAAATTCTGATATCAAAACTCGGAAAGAAAAAAGTCTACCACGACTATCTAAAATCATGGAGTCTACAAGCCACTCGGAATGGATTCCTTGAGCGGATATTCCACAAAATACTGAAGTACGAAACTAAAATAGATTCAATGGAGGAAGACAACTCCATTTCGGAATCTCCACTAATCTAAATTTTGAAAAAAAGGATTCAAGAGAAGACAATTTGACATTTCTTCTCACATTTAGCCTTAAAACTAAGCACCTTATGTACCTACTATTACTGTGAAAGTTGGCCTACAACTCGGACTCTATCCAGTAGTAAAAAAGTCAATAACAGGATACCCGTCATTATTCTTCTCAAATCAAAGAAAAGACAATATAGTCAAAAAAATTAAGGCCACTAATAAGCCCTCGTCAATGAACAAATCGGATTCATCATTACTCATCATAGATCCATGCCTAGAATTTACTACAGTTCAATTTGACACGGGATACATTCAAGTTGAAACGGAACAAGTCCAGTCAACAACGACGAAGAACACTCAACCTACACAAAAGGTCAAAGCCGGACACAAGCCAAAAAGTATATATGGTCCGCATTAAGCCGAAGGAAAAGGCAGAACGCAAAGAAACAATACCGCATTCATCAGAAACAGAGAAAACTCTCAATAATAAAAAGCCGCAAGCCGCACAACATTCAAGCTCAATCTTGCCTGAAGAGATCTCAGAGGACCGACAAGTACATTTACTGAGGTCATATGGAACACATATTAAGCCGTACATGCAGCACATACTCAAATGTCCAGTACGCCCGCACCCTATGTATGACCGTGCCATGAAGGAACTTGATGAAGAAAGGGACAGAATGAATCATATTAAATTCCATGAAACACCTACAATTGAAGAAAAAATAGAAATTGTACGGAAATAGAGCGAGTCATCAACTGACTCTAACAATACCCTCATACATTAAGAAAACTCATCTAATTTCTCAATACTGAACGAGTCAGATGCAACTAGCCATCAGTCAAGTAAAGACGTACTCAGTGAAGACGACTCTGATTATACAGTCGGTCTCAAAGAAATTGAAGACAGAATTGAAGATTTGGAATCAATTCTCAAATAATCAGAAGTGGAACTCCAAGACCTGATTAAACGAGCACGTAAAAAAAGTCAAGGAATCTATAACGAGAAAGCTAAATCCTACACAAATGTCATATTTGAAGACAAACTCAACAATACGGATTTACGAAGAGGAATAGCCGCAAATCCATTCTCACTGATTATTGATCGAGAAATGAGCCACATTCTAGGATATTTTATCCTAATGAACAAGGACAGTGAATTAATTATCGAAATGGAACCAAAATTTCTCACCTAGTATATTCAGAAATGCAAGAGAATTGAGACTAATGGAAATACTTATTTCTCAATCACAACTCCTAGTACAGGAAATGGAGCATCTTCAGCCTCCACTGCAAGTACTACAACGAAAAAAAGAGCTGGTGCAAGCCTCCACCACGACTCCAGTACCAAGACGCTGGAAATGCCATAAGTCATACCTGAATAATCAGAGGATATTTATCCAAAAGCGGGTAACAGAACCGTCATTTAAGGAAATACAAAGAAAACTTGGATTAACTTATAATCCAATTACACTATGTGCAAGACTCGCACAGGATAAATACATAGCTGACATGCTATACGGAGCACCCACAGTCATGGACTCCGAATACAAGTGTAACAAAAAAAGATGGTGTATCCGAGGAAAATTATTGAAAAAAATGTTTCCTACACTCAATGGAAGTGAATTCAATCACTCAAAAAACTCGATTTAGGCGAGTCAACGAAACCAAGCATTCATGGTAAGATTTAGGAGATCCAAAAGCAAGAAGGGTGCAATTCCAGACAATCCACTTAAAGTAGATCCGAAATCTTTATTTCATAGTGGAAAAGAAGTCCGACAATTAATATTCGGCATTCAAGAAAAGCCCAAAACTTGCTTGGCATATTACGCCCTTAAATCATGTCTTTACGATGATGATCAGCTACAAGAAGTAACTCACAATGATAACTTAACAAATGCATTCCCCTGGCACCTAATAAATGACCTAGTCTGCAATCAACTTAGAAGCAGAACCGGAAAATGTACAAAGCCTGTGTACAGCAAAAAAAGACTGTTTAGCCCGCATCTCAAGCGACCGCATTTAACTGGACATGTGATTCAGAAGCCTCCGTCCATCTATGTGGAAATCGGAACTGGGTTCATAAATATACCGAATTTTCCGACGGAGAGCAAACACTTATACTGGCAGACAAAAAAGAAGTAGCGTCACCAGGTAGCATGACAATACTCGTCTCCGCTTTCAATGGAAAAGAATGGGAACCACAGTTACTCACTAATGTAAGGTTCCTCCCCAATGCAACTAAAATATTCTCAGTCAATGCAGCATGCAAATACAATGGACTCACCTGCATTGGTAACAAAAACAGAGTGTCATTCTATAACACGTATAGTCTTCTTCACAAAACTTAGGGATCACCGAAAAAGACAATGGAGGCAGTCACACAGAAGACGAGCCACAATGATACAGGAAATCTTATCATGAATTTTCGGCAATTCAACATGAGAGAGTTTGATGAAAAACCTTTACCTAATACAAGGCAAAACAAGGCTAAGCCAAGCAGTACAGAAAACCTACACACAGAGGATAGTGGTAAGAAACCCAAAAACCGACACAGGAAGAAGAATCCTGGAAATGACAGCCATAACCGGGTAGACCCCAAACAGGGCGAAGCATTCAGGATGACTACACTTAGTAAAATCCTCTCGGACATAAAATATGTAATAGTTATGAATGACTACACATTCCTGACCCCAGTCGAACAAGTCTCTACAAACAAGCATTTATCGGTGGAAAACAACCCGAAGATTACTCAAACCTCTGCAAGCGTGCACCAAAGTCCATCTACTGGCCCCAAAACTATGAATTTTATCTCCCATAAAGAGAAAGAAACTGTAATAAGGCAGAAAGCTCAGGCTCAGTCCATGAGCTCCTCATCACCTGCGAAAGAGCAGCCTATGGAATTCAAGTGGATTCCTACTATATGCGCAGAGTATCTAGATGATCACAATGATAACAAACAGATTCAGTCACTACCCAAAACTAAAAAGAATTCGAAAGTCACATCCCATCTTACGCTTTTTGCAGCTAGAAAAGGGAAAAGCACCAACTCAAATGGGAAAGCTAATACATACTATAATATCCAAGACTCAGTAGGCTCATTCGCCGAACTTGGAGAACACAAGAATATACCTGAAAATTATCTAAAAGCTATCATGTCCTCAGAAAGCCCACTTTGGAAATTGGCAATGGGCTTAGAACTGCAAGATCATATGAAGAATAATATATGGAAGCTTTCACCGAGACTCTCAAATCAGGAGATTCTCACACCTACATGGACGTACTCTCATGATGTACGAACTGATTTGCATTTTGCTAAACTTGCCCTAACATTGACGTCAGGTACTTATCTACACATTGGGAACAGAGATTAACCATAAATGCATAATGCTACACTAAGAATCATTTTAGCAGATGCAGGTATCAAGGGAAAATACTTAGCGTTAAAATGGTACCACATGGAGTTTTAACTACTCAAGAAAACATAGAACTACTTCATGCAAAACTACCGTTCCCCTACTCGTATATGGAACTAACAAAAGTTTTGGAAGACGGATATCCGTTGCCAGATCGAAAGTGGTATTACAACGAACTTAAACAGAAAGATATTACGGACAGTGCAAAAAATAATTACAGAATTTTAGATTCAAGATTTTAACCAGTTTAATAAGCTTTACAATTACTTGGACACAGTGTAGCTTGCTGCAATATGGGAAAACTTTCGGAAAATAAGATTTCAGTACTATGATCTCGACCCAACTTATACGCCAGCAATAAGTGAATTTTCATAGCAGTGTTTTCTTAAAACCTGTCCTGTCGAAATTGACATTATGCGAGACAATATGTTGTACAAAATAGTAAGAGAAAACATTTGTGGTGGAATTTCCTATGCCTCACAGAAAATAGTAATTTTAAATACTGAAAGTAATATGAAAGAGTATAATCCAAAAAAGAAGATAACACATCTGTTGTACATTAATAAAAATGCAATGTACGCTGAAGCAATGTGCAATAAATTGCCTACCAGTAGATTTGAATGGGTAACAAAAGACTATTTAGAAAGCATTGACTGGTTGAATGCGAATTTTAAATATTCGTCAACAGGATATATTTTAGAAGTTTTGCTGAAATACCCCACGGTTATTCAAAATAAAACTAAAGAAATGCCCCTTTGTCCAGATTGAGTCCAACGTAAAATGGAAGATCTATCTCACTAGCAACAGTTCCACATAAATTAAATTGGCCAGCATGGCAAATCTTTTCTCACACATCAAAAGTTACGTTTGACATGTTATGACAAAGACAACTATGTCGTAAGCCATTCTTTGTTACAGTTTATTTATCAATGGGAATGGAACTCAAAGAAATACATCGCGGATATAAATTTAATCAATCGTCGTGTTTGAAAAATTACATTGAACTATATATTGCAAGAAGACAAAATGCAAAGACACAGTCTGAAAAAGATTTACTGAAAATAATCAACAATGCAATATATGGAAAAAGTTTACAGTCTGCAGAAAACTTACTGGAAGTCGTGGTCTGCCAATTCCGAGCACATGCTCTTAAACTGATTGGAGATGAACGATGCACAAGTTTTAAAAGTGTTAACAATAATATAAGCGTTATAATTATTAAACCAAAAACAATTCAATCAGACAAACCAACTGCTTTTGGACTTTTAATTCTTAAACATTCAAAGAAAGAATTTTATGATGGATATTATAATAAACTAAAGACCGTTATTGACGACCGAATTTATCGTCTACTCAGATACAGATTCAAATATCCTCGAGGTCCAAGACGACGCAAACACATATCTGAGTGACCTGCATAAATTCCAAAAATTTTCCGACTACTCACAGTTGCCAGATGATAATGATTTACTTGCAAAATACCCAGATTTGACTAAACATAATGAAGGTGTATTATGAAAATAGAAAATTAAAGACATGGATATATGGAAAGTAGCGGCATCACGATCTGAATAGTATTGCATCAAAAGATTTAATGGAAAAGATGAGATGAAAAATAAAGGAGTTCCATATGAAACTTTAAAAAAATGTAGTTTTGCAACTTACAAAAAAGCAATTCGAAGCCTAGAAATAGAACGCTTGCAAGTCAATTTATTTTGAGCAAAAAATTATCGGCTCTATTTTATCAAAACAAATAAAATAACCTTTTATGGACTCGATATAAATAGATGCTACAATCATCCGACAAATATAAATAGTTCACTTCCATTTGGTCATCATTCAATTGTGTCAATACAATAATGCGTTAAACTTTAGTATACGTAAATAGAAGCTACATGCTAAAGAAGCATAAGAACAATGCGTGAGCCTATATTCGACCCATTTGCTTTTAGTATTTCATACCAACAACACCTCTCACATCATTGTGTCACCACTAAGAGCCTACGATGCTTCCGTTGCCCAAACTTGGACGGCGTTATCATCTGGGTTAAATAAAAAGAACGAATAGATATTTTACACTCAACCTGGAGTCACTTCATTTGTTGTAAGTACAATATGTCTGTTGCAAAATTTAAAAACAATATTGTTATAAATAAATATTGTTATCTTTGAATTTAGCTCAGACATAATCTGCTTGCTCGGAAAGCGTTTGATTCAAAACACAACACAGACTTATTTTACGTCGATAGAAAAGCAAAGGGAGCATTTTGCAATTCTGTGGAGTTTAGTAAATAAGAAAGTCAAAAAATTGTTAAAATAATTAAAACTATTCTATTGCAGCGACAGAATCAATTAAATAAAGGCAAATCAGATGCTGCAATTATTTTAAAAGTAAACGGAAAAACGATTTCAAAGACATTACAGGACACAAAATCTCTTTTATTTTGGGAGACACCGATTGAAAATCTGCAGTGAGTCCAAATTAGAATCTCTTTTAACCAAGTTTTAGGTCAATTTTAATTGTCACTGAATTGCCCTGTTTTCTCAAAAATATCAGCAAAACATAATAAGTGGGCTGGACCAACGATTAGGTTTAATTATAGTGAGATGAACAAACTGCTTATGCTTTTTTAGGCAATTAAACAAATTTTAATATGATGTAAATATATTGTACATTTTAAAACAACTTTAAAGGTTTAAGAAAACTGAAACTTATATACATTTTAGACTAGTTATTGTCAAAATTTTTAAAAAAGCACAAAAACGTTAAGCTAATGTGAATCTTGTATTTTGCTTAGAATTAAATTAGTTTAAGTGCTTGTTTAGCATTTGCCTGTCTAACAAGGGAATGACGCGACATGATACACCCAGATTTGAAAGAGACCCATTTCAAAAAATCAGGTTACTTTTCAATAGCACAGATCCAAAGTAACTCGAGTTCATTCTGCGTTGTTTGGTCACAGTGACCGGCCAAACTTCAAAAAAAATTTGAAACTTGGCCGCTGTATAACTTCTACAGTTTTCATCCGTTTTTGAAGAAATTTGGTTTTTTGTGATCATCACTCTGTTTTCTAAAAACTTTAACAATAGATTTTAAAAATAAGATACAAAAATGGTATATTTTTGAGGCCTAATTATTAACCCCCATTTTTTTAAGAAAAATAAAAATTTTCGAATATTTCAAAATCTTGTAATCACTTTTTAGAAAACAGAGTGATGATCACAAAAAATCGAATTTCTTCAAAAACGGATGAAAACTGTAGAAGTTATAGGGCGGCCAAGTTTCAAAATTTGAATTTTTTGGAACTTTGGCGGGTCACTGTGACCAAACAACGCAAAATGCACTCGAGTTACTTTGGATCTGTGCTATTGAAAAGTAACCTGATTTTTTGAAATGGGTTTCTTTGAAATCTGGAGGTATCATATCGCGTCATTCCCTTGTGTAAAACTGTATTTAATTCGATGTAACATATTTAATTCAATAAACCTGTAAACACTGTATACCGGATGTAATCCTCAACATTAAATTTTGCATAACGTTTACGGATATGTAATTGCATAAATTGTGCATTGTACATGCTTTCTAATATTATAAAATTCAACGTTAGTCAATAAGGTGGTAGCATGACACATCAGCTCGTTTAAATAAAACATGCGGAGCTGATGGAATCAGAGTAAAGGCATTGCTGCAGTATATAAATAGACCAGGGTCACAGACTTATAGCACTGATTGTGTTAGTCAGTATGTCACACATTTGGACTCAGATTGACGCTTAAAAACTCAGCAAAAGTTAAAATAATGTGATGCATATAAGTTTATTTAGAGTTAATCGTACATTAGACGAAGTGACAACCATCTTTTTTGCTAACGTCATATTTGTTTTGAACATTTTTGAAGCAGTGAGGCAAACATTTCACTTCAGATGTCACCTAGAAGCTCAGCTTCGACGATATTAATGTTGTCTATAAAATACAATTTAGCGCTATATACTATATAATTTATAGTGACACCAAGTTTCTTAGCTGTAGCTACATATGCGTGCCAGAGGACATCTCAATAAACATGAAGCACTGCTGGAGCCAAAGTGACGCTCAGAGGGTCGGCTAATTTCATAATGATGTGATAAATACACATTCATTTAGTGTTAGGCATATCTTAATTCAATGTGACATCTTTGTCGCTGTTAATTTATTTATGCGTCGCACAGATTATTTAAATATGTCTGAACACGTTATGAGTCTAAGTGAAACTTAAAAGCTCGGATACGAAGCCATGAATGTCACACTGTTTAAATCAAAGTCACACCTGAAAACTCTACTACGGTGACATTATAGCTGTATATACAAGGTCATTTAGCGTTTGACAAGGATAAATTTAAAGTGACACCTACTGTCGTGTCTATAGACACAAATGCAAAGCACAGATCATGTCAATTTGCATTACACTTTGTTCGACGAAGAGTGACACTTTAAAACTTGGCTATCGTATCAATCATGTATTACTTACAAGATAATTTGTTTATCAGCTACAAATGAATTTGTAAGCAACACCTACAGACTTTACTATGGTATTAAATGTGAATCCCCGCAGTGCAATGATGAACGCTTTTTTCTTAAAAAAATAGGTAAACATGCTTCAAAATATAGATCTAAGCGAGATCTATCGATCTGTTCCGGTGTTAAGTAGATTAGACCCATAAAAAGATACAAAAAATAAAAAAAATAAATAAAAAAAAGTCGCTATCTGTGGGATGTGAACCCGTGTCACCTGGAAATTCAAATTCCGCGGGTGATTCAAGGATAATCAGCTATATGCCGTATATGGTAAAATTAATCAAACGGTATTACATAT
>JAQFZE010005603.1:0-10166 GCA_034695245.1 Dicyrtomina saundersi
TTTAGATTTTTTGGTCAATCCTAAAATTATTTTTTAACAACTTTCATTTAAAATTAAAGCGTAAAACAATGCAGACTGAAAACATTGGACTTCAAATATCCCAACAGAAAAAAACCTGGCAAACATTTAAAAAATTTAAAATTTTCCAAAAATTAAAAAAATTAAAAATTAAAAAATTTGAAATTTTGAAAATTTTTAATTTTTATATACGACGTGAAGGACAAAAAATTTGATTATCTATTATTTAAATTGATACTGTGAGCTAAACAATATAACAATTATTTTATACTGACACGCAGAACACAATAGGCATGAATTGCGAGTAACCGAAAGTATAAAATCGTATCTAATTTTCATTAGGACTTTAATTCCAGCCCTAGTTCGTTGCCTGTCTGAGCTACACATTGATCATTATTGATCTTCAGTTCTAGCTATAACTATATAGCAGTCTATAAAGGTTCTACATAGGATCTTGGATTTTTTCCCAAAGCAAAAATCATCAAACAAAATGGTTTTCGATTTAATTTTATTTATAAACTTGGTCATGCTGTTTTCTTTGAGCTTAGCCCTTCCATCACCGTCACCGTCATCGACTGGGATCTCAAAATTTGAATTAGAGTCAACAATACAAGTAGTAGAAGCATCAGCATCAGGGCCAGACTCCAAAAACAGCAACGGTTTTATTGCTGACGATACTGATTTTGTATTAACTGAGGATAAAAATAATAACACTCCTCCTCAACAAAACTTGCTGCTGATGCTGCGAAGGTCAGAACCAGAACTCAGAATGCTATTTTTTCTTCAACATTTTTAAATTCCCACAAAACCATAAGGAATGTGATTATTACATTTTTGTAGAAGATCATGAAGACGAAGACGAGCGATCCCTCAGAAGACCTGTTGACATGGAAAGCGCCTTATTTGTTCTTTCAAAAAAATGTGCTCTACTTCCACGCGGGCCATAATGACGACGGCATGCCTGGTAACGTGTAGAAATTTCTCCTGCTTTTTTAAACATGATTTTGATTTCGAAAATATAACAAAGAATTTCGACAATTTTATTAACACAGTATGGGTAGTGGAAGTGGGTAAAATTCCATTACGAAAATTAGCTGAACTGGATGAATATGGACTGCAAGTGTTTGATAAATATGTTGAACAAATGGTTCTACGAATTTTTAAAAGGTAAGTTATTGTTATATGTAAAAATAATAAGAAACGACAGCCTTAACTTGTCAGACATTTTTTTAAGTGTGTTATTTTTTATTTAGTATTCAGGCCCAAAACACGACCGATAGAGAAGTGACACAGGCCGTTGCCATTCTTGACTGCGATAGACTTGATAATTATGAAGGTGTAAATTCAAAAGGTAAAACAGAGCCTAAAATATTCAAGTATTGCCGCTTGTACTGTGCTTATTAAAGTAAAAGCTCTAAAAAAATAGTAAATTAATTGTATTTTAAAAGTTCTACTATGAAAGGGTTGATTAAAGAATGTAATGAAAAAGCTATGTTATTTAATTTTCTGTATAAAAGAGTTGCTTCTTCTCGCCAGAATATTCATTTCGTACAGGGACCTCATCATAAATTATTTGGGTACATGCGTTATTATAAACGGTAAGTGCAGTTCCTTTAATCTAGTAACTCACGTTTGCCAGTGCATTACAATCATCGTTATTAATATTTTCTGCGATGTTCCAAATGCCAAATATATATCCTCCAAAATTTGTCTCAAAAAGTTTGTATTTTAATAATTACATGCAAAAACACTTTGTTTCCAGCCAAACCTGTTGTGGGAGTGGTGTTGACTATTGTACGCCCTATTTTTGGGAGAGCTTTTGACAAAATAGAGGTTTATGGAAAAACTCCCACCGAGTGGAAAAGTGTCCTTCACCGAAGACTTCCCAAAGATTCCATTCCAGCAGCTTGGTATGGCGGATATGCAAATTCTAAACCACTCAGCATTTATGGATAGTGATGGCAGTACAGTGCAGTGGTGCAAGAAATCGTGAGCTTACGTTAAGCGAATTAAAATTAGAAATCCAATTTTCTATTACTTTCCAATACAAGTGAATACAGAGTGTAATATATAAATACATGGCATGATTAAAATAGTAAATAGTTAAAATAATATCCTCATTCATTATCAATCCGGATCAGTAAGTCAATAACATACATTTATAATAAACTCTGGCACAGTCGTCATCGTCACTGAGAATATCCACAAAAGAGTAAAAATTAGCGAAGTAGAAATGGTACCTACATACCAACAGGTAGCCAGAAAAACCACACACGCACACACAAAATCACATTATTGCTCGTTTGACCAGAGCAACAGTATCGACAGGAAATGCGAACGACTCGACTAGACCAGCCTGTGGAAATAAAGCAGTAGTTTGAATACCTTTATAAAAATAATTTAGATTTTCCGTATGGCGTCTGGGTTACGAGAGTAATGAAAATTCGGGATATGATATGAATATAATAGTTGGATGGAAATATTCCGTAGTACATTAGAAATGTAGACATTCATAGAAATGAGGTAATTTAAGGTTCTAAACATACTTACCCATCCTCCATTCAATCTCACAAATGGAACCACGTGACTTGAAACACAGGACGCCAAATATCTCGTTATTTCGTCTACTCGATCTTGGTCCTATGAAAATTACGAATAATTATGTTTCGTAATACCATTTTATATCCACCATTATAATGTTTTCGAATTTATATAATATTTAAGTCAAGTACTTAATTCTACTTAAAAAATAAAATTAAACAACCAGAGATTTTCAACTTACTTTTCGGTATTCCTGTACGACCCGAACGGCAAACGCAAATACGCCGATCACCATTACCCACGCTGTTTTGGGATCCACCGCCATTAATTTTGTATCTTGATCCTGGTTGCCATTCGTGTTGACCTGTAAATATATCAAGTTTTTACATTAATCCTTCAATGTTAGCCCCCTATACGCAGAAACACTAGTTTTATGTTTTATCTACTTACTCCAAATAGTAGATTTGCGACTAATTTAAATGCACGAAAGCTTGTAGCACTGATGATTCTATTCATATCATTCATAATTTCATTAAAAGATATTGCATTTTCATCAAGAAACAAGCAAACATGCTTGGAAAGTGCTTCATACACGTCATCCTTGACCCAAGATGGAATGGAATCATTTCTCAAAGCTAAATCTTGAATGACCAAGTACGACAGCTGCTGACCTTAAATATTAAGGCAAAAATGCAAGCAATTACTTTCACGTTCAACGAGTAAATGAAATGTTCAAAACGTCAAAAGCCCGCACCACTAAATATAAATGCTTGCCTCAAATTATTTTACATTCAATTCAACTCACCTTTTGCGATTACAGGATCCTGCTCTTCCGTCTGAGTGAAAATACTTCGTTTATCTAGCCGAACATTAAAATTATCAGTGTAAAGTGAGTCAGATCCTCTCCCAGGGAAAACTATGGCCGTCAAATTAGACATGAATCCACCTGCAGATCAAAAATTAAGAAAGTACAACACAATAACTGTAATCATTCGCAAGATTCCCAATGACGTAATCAGATAGAAGAGCCATTAGATGACCTAGTGGCATAATATATGACACACCTTTGTGAATGTGTCAAATAAATTTCAGATTTAATTAACAATTAATGCAACCAATGAAAGGGAACTCACGCTCTTCCAAGTCAAAAAATCCAGGGTGGAAACCAGTAGCGCTCTGGTTCCCATTCCAGAGACAATTAAAAATCACCCGCTTACCTGCTGCGTCGTAATTTTCAGTTTGAGTAGCTGCGGAAACATCGTTCTCTATATTTCGCTGCATCACGGGCGTATTAATGCTTAATGCTTAAGACCTACAATTTTACCACAAATTCCTTTTTGCTAATAATTACAAATTACATCAAAGTTAAAAGTGCAAATTCTAAATTCTGACACATAATATTTCAGAATTAACTATGAAAAGTGAAGTCAGCACTAGAACTAATTTTGAACTAGGGATTTTTTTTAGGATTATTGCTCGAACGAGGGGCCGGACGAAAACGTTGTCACCATAAATCATCAAATTTAATGAGGCACCCTTCCCCATTGTCATCCTCTTAGCCATTGCGTAGACGACTATTCTTAACAATGCAATAGGAATACGCTCAATCAGACCCACCCACCCTACACATAACGTCATTGGTGTCCTGCCCCAATAAGACCGCCCTACCGTAGTACTAGGCTCAATGGTCTCCTCCTGGGCGCCTGGGCTCGGCTCGGGCAGGCATTTCCAGTTTTTTGAATTAGCAGTGGTAAGAAAGCACTGATAGAATTTCAAGGAAATCTAAAAACTAAATAGTTTAAAGCAATATGGAAAACATGGAAATTAAGTTAGAAAAACGATATACCTATACATAACTTGAAAATACATTGTGCCTTTATTATGCAGTTCCATGCTGAATAGTATGATCTGCCTAAAATACTAAAATAGCTTATATTAATTGACAATTATTTAAACGAGCCATTTATAATTTACGTTTTAAACCAACTACCCACTAACAAACCAATATTAGAAACCAGCAGCTTTACATGCGAGTATAACTGTATTTGTAATTATGCAATAATGGCATGCGTTTTAATTGTGATAGTTCTAAGTTTAAGCTCTAAATCCAAGGATAGTTTAATAAATATTGATTAAATACGATTATTACAACATATTAATATAGTTTGTTTAAAGTAATTTATTGAAATAGCTGAATTACATTTTACATAGTTGTAAAATTTCCGACATTTTTTTTTATAAATTACGTAGCAATTAATGAGTTAAAAATATTCCAGAACTTGATTATAAAGTAATTTCTTCACATCCTTGGCATACAAAAAGTCTAGGTGATTAAACTGCTCATAAGCGACGGTCTTCTCCACAACGATGGAATGTGCCAATTCCTTCAGAAATCTGTCCATGTCCTGAGCCACATTAAGCCAGTCATTTTGAGCGTGGAAAGAGTAGACCGGGACGTGAACATTGGATAGCTTGTAGAGATGCGGTCGAGTTGAATTATATCTTTTCAAGTTTTCTTTTGGGCCATAGTCAAAAGCTTGAAATCTGTCTGCCCTCACCCACTGCAGGAATTGGTTTACTGCGTTCCCGGATGTTGGGGACGGACTGTGCCCTAACACCATGCTTGAAGTGATCTATAAATACGTGTTACGAGTCTATTACTATACTGACGATACGGATGAATTCCTAATTTAAACTAAAATGAGTTCAAAAATAAATTATGATAAATAAAAAACACACTGCTCACGGCTGTAAATTGGTCATGGTCAAAGCCACCAAATAAAAACATGACGCTTGAGCATAGATAGTCCGGAATGTCACCTGCACAGATGACAGGACCATAATGATGTATAAATGCCGTTAATTTCTTTGGGAAAACTCTTCCACGACTCATTAAGCCTAGAAGTCTCTGTTTAGAAATTTAAAAAAATTAAATTTCTTCTGAATTTTAAATAGTAAAATACAGCTTTGGCTTTGTTTAACAGCAATGATATTAATAATTACTTCAATAATAGGCCCATTCGGTTTAGATAGGATCCTGAGAGGGGTGAGTGTATGCCGTAGGTAAATAACAGGAGCGAGCCCAAACATTTTCGTCACTTTTGCTTGCAGTTCTGGATACATGTTCATGGCAATGAAAAACGAGGTCGAACCCATGGAATGTCCCATATAAATCAGCTGGTCCATTCCGGTTATGTTCAAAATGTACTTAAAAATAGCCGGAGTATCATAGCGAGCGAATTCATCTATGCTGAAATTTTAAAAAGTTATTATAAAATAGTTGATTACAGTTTAATAATGCTGAACTAAAAATGCAAAGCTAATTTCTTAAATTACCTGAAATTCCAGAATGGAAAATCTTCTGGGGAGAGTGATATGTGTTTCATGGAATAAGTATTTCCTCGACTATTACCTAGCCAAACGTCATAGCCAAGATCCGCAAGAAGTATAGCTAAAACAAATTTTAAACAGAATATTATTAAACGGAGAAAAGTATCCTGCTGCAAACCAAATAATAAAACGGAACTTACGTAAATTGTCTTGCGGATGTAGATGAAGTAGCCAGTCGTCTGAAGAGCACAGTAGACCATGTAGTAAAAAAACTGGCCCTTTTCCTTTTACAGTAGAATTCTTGGGGTCATACTTTGGCGACGAACCTTGTGGAATGCGAAAAAGCGTTAGAATGTATCCATCATCTGTGTAAACTGTATGATTCTCCACTTTGTAGCCCATGTTTCCAATTAGCTCTGGCTTTTTAAAGTATGTACAAAAGTTTGTGTATTTTAATTAAATAAACTCATTCATTGTTATTCAATATTATTAATTTAATTAATACTATAGAATTAACCATAAAATTAATATTTGATTTTTGAAGGGAATAATAAACACACATATATGGCAAAAAAACTTAATAACGTTACAGTGGACATGTAAGCTTCTTTAGGTGGAGTAAACAGGCTCTCCTCCAAATTTGAGAATTGATTTTCATTCGAATCATCAGCGTCATAGTAACTGAAATCCAAATTTTTTAAATATTGGGCCTCAGCGTCAGGATCGTCAGGAGGGTTAGGCTTATTTAATTCTGACGAAATCGAGAGCGAACGATGAGTTTTTGGAATTATTAAAGACTCTGATTTCAACACTTGTAGTTGATTTAAAACAGTAGCTAACAATGGGTTTGTATAAGTTGGGAATTTCCATCTAGAACTCCCAATAACTTCACTAATAATTAACAATACTGCACACGTCACTAATTTCAACATCCTTTTTAATTTTTAGGAAGTGATAATGTATATTGGGGAATACAGGTGACAAGTTCTATATTGTATTAAATTACCATTAATTTATGAGCTGTGCACTTTGTACACAGCTGGAATTTGGTTAATCCTGTTATGACTAACAAATAAAATCTATAATACAAATTAACACATGACTGGTACTGGTTGCTAAATTAGGTAGATACTATATCGCCTGTGAAGAATCAAAATGACCAATATCCATTTTTAAGTAAATACGAAATGTACTATCTACAAACAATATATAATATGAATATCGTGTAATCCTCAACGCATGTAAATAGAACATTTAACACTTTTTCAAAGATGTGTAATTAGAACATTTTACGCTTTTTCAAAAACGTGTAATTAGAACATTTGAATTTTTCAAAAACGTGTAATTAGAACATTGTTACACTTTCAAAAACGTGTAATTAGAACATTTGACACTTTTTGAAAAACTTGTAGTTAGAACATTTTTACACTTTCAAAAACGTGTAATTAGAACATTTTACACTTTTTCAAAAACGTGTAATTAGAACATTTTACGCTTTTTTAAAAACGTGTAAATGCAACATATTGTGCACTTTTTTTAAAACTCATAATAAACATTGTACGCATCCAATTAATTTAGTGTTTTTTATTAACCTGTCAACTACTGTCTTAAATGACCAAACATTATCATTTCCACCACTATAAAAATAACAGCAATATTTATTTACTCTTTGTTTTTGTTGCTGGGTACAACCACAGAGCTACAAACTAAATTAGAAAAATCACTGCTAGCCGAATTTTTTTCTTTTTTTCACGGGGCAAACTCAGACTAATACAATAATGTAGTGAGATATAGTAGTTGAAATAATGGTGCCAAAATTGTTTTGTTTTTTTTATTTATTTAAATTAGAAGATAATGCAAACACAAATTAATAAATTAGAATAAAGAATGTCAAGTATTTAAATAATTAGGGCTTCGACTTGTGAGGCAGGTTAGGCACAGAATGATACATGTCGAAACATGACTTTCCTTCTCGTAGTTTGTTGCATAATGGAATACGACATGTCTTGCAACTGTAAGTCGTATCATGTCGGCGATTTTTTAAGGCACAAAACCTGCAACGACGCTGTGTCACTTTCCCAGTGGCGCTTAGTACCTGGATTGGGACATGGGAACCATTTAGACGCACTGCACCTGGGTCTTCAAAGTGAGCCGGGCGACCTACTTTAATCCTAGGAACCTTAAATTCTTTCAAAACTTCACAAACAAATTTTAAAATGAATTTTTTATACTCCATCTTTTTTCCAGAAACTCGCTGGTGGACAACATGAGAGTTGTATAGGCAAAGGTCAAATAAGTGAAATGACACTTTTTTATACCATTTCATAGATTTCCTTTCTGCAACATAGTGTACGATCTGACGATCAACGTCGTCGACACCCCCCATTGTACTATTGTACTTTAAAACTGCGGCTGGTTTTAATTTTGGTGCATCATTGACTTTTGGCCTCTTTGCTGACGGTGCGTGTGGAAACGGAGTGCTGGTTTTTGCTTTAGCAGGAACTGCTTGCATCTCGTGCCTTATAAAATTGCAAAGCATGTATACATCTCTTCGATCTCTCCATCTACAATAATGATGCTATTGTAAAAGAGGCTTTTTATATTTAAAGACTAAAATTGGGCTACAACATGTAATAAATGCATAATACGTACCTTACTACACTTTTGTCGTTGGTACAGTATACTACATCCCCCCCTTTCTCCAACTTGTCTGCACTTATTCCTATAGGCATTTCTTTTCTATTCTTTCTCACCGTTCCAAGAACGTAAGTCTGGCGCAGAAATAAATAATCTAGCAGTTTTGGAGACGTAAAAAAGTTATCTACAACAACTTTTCGGTGTCCATGTAAGTAATCCTGCATCATCGTTACAACAGTAGCGCCTCCAAATCCCACACTTTCCATAACTTCCCTGTCAATTTGAGTCGTTTTTCCAGTGTAAGGAATAATTTTGACCAAGAACTTAGTCTCACAATCCACGAGACAATAAAATTTGACTCCAAATCTTGCTCGTTTGCTTGGAATGTACTGCAAAAATGACAGTCTTCCCTTAAATAAAAGCAGCGATTCGTCCACGCACATGTATTCGCCGGGCTGTATTGTCTGCCTAAAGGACGTCGACAATTTTGGCAAAAGGTTACCAAGTTTGTTGAGGCGGTGGCTTTTAGCGTCTTTGCTTTTGTTATCCACAAAATGTAAAGCTCGAAGAATGCTAAAGAAGCGGTCCCGGCTGATGCTTTCGCCAAAAATTGGGGTGGAAAGCAATGGATCAGTTGCAAAGTAATCCTTGTAACTAGGCTTCTTAACTACACCCATTAGAACATGCAATCCGAGAAATGTCCACAACTCATTTGTAGACACTTCTTTCCAATTCCTAAATTCCCCTTGAATTGCATACAAATTGGTGTGAGTGCGAATTTCTTCTATCAATTCGTCATCTACAAAGTGACGAAATACGTCAAGAGGGGACGAATTGGCATCTAGGTCCCAGGAGTCAAATATTGCCTTTTTATGAATACAGTCTGGTAATGTGGGATTGAATGAGTTGCCTTTTGTCCATAAAGAAGTTGGGACAGTACTGGGTGCGGACGGAGGGTCGGCAATATCAGCGTCACTTTCAGAATCAGAACCAGTTCCACTTTCGTCACTCGTATTCTGGTTTTCTTCATTACCTGACTCAATACCCTCCTCATCTTCAGAATTTTCATCAGCATAGAATTCTGATATATACATTTATAGTTTAAATATTTAAATAAAGCAATATAATTATTAGCATATTACTAATATTAATAATTATTTACGGGAATGGAATTTGCATAACTCAAATACCTACGGCACTATGGATCAGGGGCCAGCCCGATAGTTCCGTAGTGTGCACAATTACTACTGTATTTTTGTGTATAATAGTAATAATAATAATATAATTAATAAATATTACCGTCTTCCATATTTATTTCCTTGAAAGCATCAATACTAAAAATATAAATTCAAACCGCTGCTTGTCTAAATACGTCCACCGCCTTTCAAAATAAATTTATGATGACGTTTATTTAAATTATCCGGCGAGAGAAATTTTTTAGTTTTTACGTAAAATAATATGAATAGTCCACATTTGTTTTAAATTTTTGGCGTGATTTGAATCCAACCGGCCATGGCAACAGTATTTATTGTACGTTAAAATACTCTAGCAGAGACTATTAGGTTAACTATAGAGTTGCTGTTGGTGCATTTGTCAGGTGGTGAGTAATCCTTACATCTACAGATAATTACTTTCGCGAT
>JAQFZE010005604.1:0-10166 GCA_034695245.1 Dicyrtomina saundersi
AATTTTGCCCGACGATCGCACGATGCTGATCGTGTTGACTAAAATTTACCACGACAGCCCCTGACCCAAGGATGCATGAGAAATGAATCCCCCGATGCTACCCGACGTAAAGCATATTTTGCCCGCTCAATTCAAATGTTCATTGTGGATCAGTACTTTTTGTACACTCTGAGCGTGCAGTGTTCAGTTTTTGCGTCGCTTCATTCTTGTTGTACGTAGTATTTTCCTTTGAAACCTAAAGTTCTTTATTGTGTCAAAAACTTAATTAAATACAATTAAACATTGGCGTTAAGTGACGTTGTTAACAACAGTAGTTATTTACAATTGCAATCTCAGCGATACAATATTTATAAAGTTTGAACTGGTAAGTTGTAATTTACGTGCATTGTAATCAAAATATTTTCAATGCCAAATATGAAGCTTATAGCGAGTATTCTTTTGTGTATATCCATTGCCTATAGTCGAGCATACACCATATTCTGGATTTTAGAACAAATGGTTAAAATTCCTTAAATTTTGAGATGAATGTCAAGTTGAGGCCCTCAACTTGAGGGGCTTTGAACTTGGTTTTATTTTTGAGGTGTGTTGTCAGTTGTTTGGCAAGTTAAGCCCAGGAGGTAAGGTAAGCCACGTTCAGGTATTCAGGTTCAATAGCTCAAAAAGTCATGCCCATCCTTTCCTTTATTATATTATTATTCAATTTGGAAATTCGCCTGGGGACTTTACTTTAACCGCCGTATAAAGCTGATAGCATTTAGCATTCACAGACACAGACAGATCCCGGCGGAGTGTTGAAACAAAATGTAGAATTTATATTTTAAAATGGATAATCAGTACAAAATACTGATAATAAGTGAGCTATAATTTTGACGTCGAGTGGACGAACTTCCACGAAATTGAATTTGGGTATGACTTATCATAGATACCCCTTCTTGAGTTATCACAGTTGATATAGTGGTAAGTTTTTGGAATTACATGTAACCATCATCATACCCTATATAGAAATACGACCTACCTTTCTAATAGTTAATCCACGGCATTCCATCCAACATCCAACGCACCGTTGACGTTGACCGCACCATGTAGAAACCATTAACAATCAAAACTAAAAACCAAAACAAAGCTTTTCATACTGCAAAATAAGGAATACCATATTCCATATTCATATAAACGATATACTTATATACATCACCTACCAGCACTGACGTACCTCATGGACTCCATCAATACAGAAACTGTTACAGGCTTAATCGTACATTACATTCCATCGATTTAATTGTTACAATTATTTTAATTGTCAGCTTTACAGCGCTACAGTAGCTCACAAGTTAACTGGAATAATTTGTTACAAAATCCAGCGACACCTTCTTGGAATCAGTGCCTTATTCGAGTCGGCAGCTGGGAGATAGATCGGCTACTTTCACTGTAACCTGGACTGATTTTTACCGTTGAAGCTCAAAGCAGTCAAAGTGTTTGAGTAAAAAACAATGTCTGATGAAGTTGAATTGCCCAAGCATCTGCCCTATAGGTAAGCGCTTCGTTTTATGAACATATTGACCAGATCTATAATTTTGTACTACTGCTATTAGATGGTTTAATTTACGGGGTAACTCCGATTGCGTGGATAGACTCTGAAGCGTTAGTATGAAAAATACATAATAGTATTTAGTGAATTAAATTTTGTTACCTCTTGATGTCGGGTAAATGAAATTACATTAATTCTTTTACAGGGCTGAGTATGCTAAGAGTAGCCGCGCAAAATGTAAGGGTTGCCAAAATGAAATTGGTAAAGCAGAACTTCGCTTAGCCGTCATGGTTAAAGTGAGTCGTGTATATATATATACATAGAATATCTTATTTATTAATTTTCGTTGATCACTCATGTAAAGTATGAATTAACATATATTTAGTAATAATATGTAATTGTTGACACATTTCAGTCGAGCTTTTTCGATGGAATGCAACCGAATTGGTATCATTACGACTGCTTCTTCCAGAAAGCTCGGCCAAGGAGCGTGGGGGATATTTCCCACTATGAGTCTCTGCGATGGGAGGATCAAAAAAGAATCAAAACCAAAATAGGTATTTGTCCTTAGTTTACATACGGAAAAATAACATTAATATTTTTTACAACATAAATATTCACAAAATTAATAATTACTCCGTTTTATTTTTTACCTGTCAGAAAACTCGGCTACAGATCCTTCGAAGGCTCTCGATGTGAAAGAAAATTTCAGCATAGAGTACGCCAAGTCCAGCCGAGCCACATGCTTACCATGTAACGAAATAATTAAAAAAGGGGACGTACGCATTGGGAAAAAGGATTTCGAATCTGGATCTGCTCACCGATTTGGACCTATGGTAAGATTTACCGCCCTTAATGCGCTTTATCCGTGTCCCCATTTGGTTTTTTAATATTTTAATCCGAATAAGAGAATTGTATTATAATTATACCAAGTTGTGAAATAGTTTACCGTTACTCCCAATGTAGTTCCGTTGGCACCACGTGGACTGTTTTGTCAAAGTTCGTGAAGAACTAGAGTTCTTGGCTGCAGGGAAAGTATTGCCTGGATTTAGAGACCTTGAAAAAGAAGATCAGGAACTAATTCGAACAAAACTACCAGAATTGAAGCCAAGCAAGTAAGCTAACTCTATCAATGTAGATTAATCACCTCATGTGCCTCACTTATTAAAGTTTTGGCATTTTAGCTGAGCAGCTGTAACAGTTGAATTTTACTTTTTAGTGTTAATTGTAACAACATTTTAATACTTAAAATGTCAAGGTTAGAAATGTGCTGTAATTGGTTTATTGTACTATTTAATTTTATTGGTTCTATCTATAACAGTAAACGTAAACTAGACACTGAATCAGTCGGCGACTCGAAGAAAATCAAAACGGAGTCTTCGTTGGACAAAAAACGCGAGGATGCTGTTGAAAAGCAGACAAAAGCAATGTACAAAATTAGAGACAAAATTGCTGCTGCTCACTCCAATAAAGTAGTCACGACGAAGGATCTTCACAAGTTGCTTGAGTATGTTAAGCAATCGTTAATAAAATACTTTAATTTATGTATGTATTGTTACAGCAAAGATGTCTGAGATCTGATCCGTACATACAATAGTAGCGACAATTTTTATGTTTAAAGTTTTAATGTTTTAGCTTAAAGTTTCATTAAATATGTATGCATTAACTGTTTTCAGGGCCAACAAGCAGGAAGTCGCATCAGGAGACGAGAAAGTAAATATTACATAATAGTATAATTGTTTTATTGTGTTGTTAGCTACATACGACATACATTGTATTTCTAGACGTTACATTGGTTTGATCAGTCTCTGTGTTACAGATCTACGACCGCTTGGCAGATGTGATGACTTTCGGAGCTCTGGAAAAATGTGGAGTTTGCAAGGGGGGACAGTTTGTGTACAGGTACTGCGTTCATTAACTTTATGGTGCCTACTTACAATTCGCATGGATTGATTAGTTAATATGTACTGAATTTTTTTTAATGTTTTCCAGGAGTGGTGTTGGATACCAGTGTCAAGGGTACTTGACAGAATTTACTAAATGGTAAAATTTATATTCGATAAATAACTAGATCTTAAATTCTCATCAGTTTAACTGAGGGTGTTCTAGTTTGCTAATGGTAATAATTCGTTCTTAGCTCCTTCGTTACGGAAGAACCGAAAAGGAAAGTCTTCAAAGTTCCTAGTGACTACCAGGTCGAGGACATTCCTTTCTTGTAAGTGAACTGACCTAGCTTTGGCGTGTGTGAAATACATTGTTGGTAGTTTATATGTATAATTGAACAAATTTTTAAATTCAAAGGGCTAATTACAAGCAAAAGAAAGTGGAGCACCGGGTTATTCCTAAACATGCTGCCACTGTTACTGCGTCAACTTCATCATTTGGCACAACGTATGATTTAATTTTGCGTACTTTTTAGTGTTATTAATTTTTTGTGGCAAGTATGTTGATATTTCGTAGCTGATTGTACAAACTAAATTTTCTATTTGCAATGCGTAGGTACAAGGGGCCAAAGCTCACTCCAACACCGCTGAAGAACTTCAAATTCTTTGTAGACTTAAGTCTGAAGAAAGAGGCGGACGGGATAAAGAAAAAAATTGAGACTTTTGGGGGCAAAGTTATGGAAAGTATTACTGCCAAGTCTAAGGTGGCTGCTATTATATCGACTGAAGGTAAGTTTGGATCCCGTGTGTTAGAAAATTGGAAGTATTGCTTGTTTTCTCTTGTAATTATAGTGCCTTTCTTTAGACAACAATTAATTGTTGCATTTTACGTGTATTTCTAATATTATAGCTCAAATTAGTGCGGGTAAAGAAGCATACCTGCGTCAAGCGAAGGATAACAAGACTCCGGTCGTTTCTACTAAATTTGTCGACAACATCAGGGATGTGGATTACAGTTTGGCTGAGCAGATTCAACTCCATTTAATCGTCGATTGGGTTAAACCATTAGAAATTCGACCTCACTTGGAGAACGTTAATCCTGATTTTAAAAAAGCCAGCAAGGCAGGTATGTGCTGTACAAATAAAGATTTTTATACTCCTTCCTAATTTTTAAACAAATATTTTGAATTTTCATCGTAGTATATTGCAATACGTTAAATTAGTTTGATTAGGGCTTGGGAGAAGCTTATACGCGAAACGTTTTATAAGATGAATAGAGTTTCGTCACACTTGTCCCTAAAGAAAACTAGGTTTTCTGATGACTGCATTTAATAAGTTTTTACCTGCAGACAGATACGAAACCTACATTTACATGTATTAATGTCGTTATGTTTATAGTTCTCAATGAAATAATTATCATAAGTCAAATAGACACTACCACGAGATTTTAGCTGTGTATATGACGTCATATTTATATTTCAGCGGAGAAGAAGTCTACATATGAGGTCGAGATGAAGAAGGTCAAATTGAAAATGAAAGACGGCGCTGTGGTGGATCCTCAAAGTGGAATGGAAGACACGGGTCATGTTTACAAGGTACAACCATTTGACCATTTGTTGTAATTCCATTTTTGTGTGTAGTAATAATTGTGATTGTTTCAACTATTTTGAAGTATGGAGTTGCATTTTAGGGAATAGGGACTCAAAGAGTGAATGTGCTTATGTGGCAAACTTGTAGTGTAGATTTCCCTGTTAGCTTAAGGAATAGAGTTATAATCATAATCGAAATCCATAAAAGAATCGCGTTCGTTTTCGTTTTTTTGTTGTCAGGAGGGAAACACACTTTACGCGGCTATATTGACTAAAGTGGATGTTGAAGAAGGCTCAAACAAATACTACAAGCTTCAAATTATTCAAGCGGACAAGAAGGCGAAAGAGTGAGTTCGAATACCCATATATGGGATTTATTACAAAACAGGTCATTCTACATATATTTAGATTGTGTATTAAATTCCGCTAATTAATTATATTCGTGAATAATTTTGTGGGTGAAGTTACTGGGTTTTCCGGTCTTGGGGAAGATTAGGCACAACAATCGGAGGACATCAGTGCGATGAGCAAGGCTCAAAGGAAGCAGCATTGTCTTTGTTTCACAAGTTGTATCGTGACAAGACAGGGAATTCTTTCGGAAAGAAATTCTCTAAAAAAGCCGGCTGCTACATGCCAATGGATATTCACTATTCAGATTCGGTAATTAGCTTAAAAACTTAAAATGCATTACAATATTAAATTGGTAGTTTGAAGACAAGATTCGGTCAGAGTCAAAAGTAGTTTGTTTTATATAAATGGGAATCATTCATTTTATAAAGTGTGAATGTTGATTTTTCGTTCTAATATAATGATGTCGTTTTTGTTTTTGTATTTGCAGAAAGAGACTATTAAAAAGTTGGAACCGTCCTCAAAAACGTCTAAACTGGAACTTGCAGTTCAGACACTGATTTCTTTGATTTTTGATGTTGACAACATGCAGCAGACGCTCCTGGAGTTCGAAGTACGGACACATAATTAGTTGATTACTTTCCACTGATTTAATTTATCCATTTTTGCTGTGAATACGTGATACTGTGCTGAATAAGTGTAGGGTTTATTGCATGTGTTACTGCATACTTTAAGTCTGACTGATCTCTTTTATTACATTGCTATTTCAGTTGGATTTAGAAAAAATGCCACTTGGGAAAATAAGTCAGCCTCAGATTTTGCAGGCTTATAGTTTGCTATCCGAAGCTACCAAGTTGTTAGAAGAGGGAGCCAAGAAAGAGGGTTACCAGGTTTGTTTATTTTAAGTTTACTCGTCAATTTAACATCACTTTTTGAACTGTTTTTGTTTGAATTGGAATCATTTATTGTACAAATAAATAATAATAATAATTTATTATGCTGTTTTATTAATTTTCAGAGATTATTGATTGATGTCACAAATCGATTCTTTACTCTTATTCCACACAACTTTGGAACTGATAACCCGCCAATATTAAAAGACATTGAACTTGTTCGGGTACTACCAACTTTGCTTTGCTTTGCTTTGTAACTAATTAGTTTTCAAATACTCTTTTCGGATATAGTAAAGTAGTATATTACAGTTGTCAAGTTTTGTTTTTAGCAAAAAATCGACATGTTGGAAAATCTCATGGAAGTGGAACTTGCTTATGAGCTTCTGAAAGAAGGAGACGAGAAGGGGGGTTCTCCGATTGACTCGCATTACAAAACTCTTAAATGCGGTATCAGCACATTGGATAAAGGATCTCAAATGTGGCAGATTTTGGAGAAATATCTCAAGAATACTCATGCTGAAACTCATGACCAATACAGCCTCGAACTTCAAAATGTATTTAAGAAATGCATTTTCTTTTAAACTTTTAATTGGTTTCAAACAATAGTTAAATATTCTATAAGTGCAGATCATGTAGAATTTTGGTATCGAGTAAGTTTTAATTTTAGAAGTCATTTTAATATACCTACAATGTTTATCGTGTAGATTTTTACTGTTGATCGGAAGGGTGAGGAGAAAAGGTTCTCCAAATACAGTGAACTTCACAACCGTCAACTTTTGTGGCATGGTTCACGCACTTCTAACTACGCTGGGATTTTGTCACAGGTAAATTTTTCTGAAGCCACTATGAAGATTAATTTTGAACTTTTTCCTAGTTGTCGTCATATTGACGTGCCAACCAAACATGCTTATATTCAAAACGACAACTTTTAAAAGACATACTTTTTTCTTACTTTTTACATAGGGATTGAGAATTGCACCACCGGAAGCTCCTGTAACGGGTTATATGTTTGGGAAAGGTGTCTACTTTGCTGACATGGTGTCGAAATCCGCCAATTATTGCTTCACTTCACGTGGGGGAAACACGAAGGGGCTATTGCTACTCTGCGAAGTTGCATTGGGCGACATGTACGTTCAGATTTTTGTCAGATTGCTTTAATTGAAAGTCCCTCAAGTGTTGTCTTCTTCTTGAATAGTAAATTTTGTGACACAGGGCGGAGTTGAAAGATTCAAAGGATACCCTCCTGAAAGCTCCAAAAGGAAAGCACAGCGTTAAAGGCTTAGGGGCTACTCAACCGGATCCAAATGATATGCTTACCTTGCCTACGGGGACAATTGTTCCTTATGGGAAACCAACGAAATCCAAGGTCAAAGATTCATCGCTTCTGTACAATGAGTAAGATTGTTTAACTAATTTGTGCCTATACAAATGTGCCTACATCCGTCGGATTCGAGTAAAAATCTAACGCTTCTGATATTGTTTAGGTACATCGTTTACGACGCTGCACAAGTGAACATCTTGTACCTGCTTGAAGTGGATTTCAAATACAAATCCAGGCGTTGAATGGGTGACCATGCTTCCAATTTTACTATTATTTTCTTACCTAAATGTATTTGCGTATAGCAACTTGTTAATCTACTTAAGCAAAAAAACGTATCGTGAGACTGCAAATGATCATTAGTTATTACAATTGAGAAGTGTATCTACTGTACTCGGTTTTTTGTATCGTGACTCAGTCTGAAGAACTCAATTTCCGGGCCTTGATTTTTTTGATTTGGGATCTATTTTAAACTTTGTCCGAGACCCGGGATCTATTTGGATCATTACGGTACTATATAATGGTCGTCTCTCTAAATTCATTATGTTGCCATAAATACTTTGACTATTTGAAAAAGTAATGCAAGTCCTATATGGCTGATCATTTGAGGTGCGATAATTATTACAACAAATATTTTAGCTCTAGTTGTCAGCATTTTTATCATTAGACTATATTATGGCCACCGGCTCCAAAAAATCCTATTTCATATCTTAAGCATACATATTTATTGATGCATTTTTAATTTTTAATGGATTACCCCCATTGAACTGATTGACTTATTGTGTTCTTCCTTTTGGCCCGATATGGACCGTTTTGGAAATTACTAATTGAAACAATAACGTAATATATGCAGAAATATAACTTGTAATAATTATTAATGATTTATTGTCAGCAATGTATGTATGAAACCACCAGATTTTACTCCATTGCATTGATTCACTAATAAATAATATATGTTTCTTAAGTACTCAGATGTGGGCATGAGCTATATATTGTGTGTGTTTAATTTCAACAGCATTTCTGGTATTTATCATATAAGTTAGTTACTGGGGTTCAAATTATGTCACTCAAGACCGTGACCTACAAATATTTTGTGAGAAAAATTTCGTCCATGGTCCTCGCTTTCACGAAAAGATGCATTGTACATTTACTTCATGTGAAATATCGACCAATTTAAAAGTGACTTGACGGCCTCGCAGGGTATTTGGTTCGAGCATACAATGGCTGATCTGATTGACTGATTGAACATTTATAATAGCCACCATACTTAAGTAAAATGATGAAATTCTTAAGAATTATTAACGGTTTATAAATAAAGCCAGGTAGACCTCTGCCACAGTCGCGCAGACATAAAAT
Source organism: Dicyrtomina saundersi (assembly GCA_034695245.1). Taxonomy (NCBI): domain Eukaryota; kingdom Metazoa; phylum Arthropoda; class Collembola; order Symphypleona; family Dicyrtomidae; genus Dicyrtomina; species Dicyrtomina saundersi. The sequence continues at coordinate 8,913 of JAQFZE010005604.1, forward strand.
TCCTCAAAAAATATATACTTACGTAATAATTGTATAAGTATTAGTCATATAGGTGTGTTAAACAAGATAAGATATCGTTGGTGAAGAACCAAAATGACCTTATATCCATTTTTAGCTAAAACTAAAACGTTCTATCTACCAAAATTTGAAATATCACGATCTTGAAAGCATTTTAATAGAAATTTTTACACGGCTTTCAAAAGCAAGTCAAATATGAAATGCAAATTTTCAAAAAATTGTAAACGGATCAATTTGCACCTTTCAGAAACAAGTAAATGGAACATTTTGCAATTTTTAAAAACATCTAAAAATAGGGAATTTTGTTTAAAAAAAAATTGAATAAAAAATATTGCACTGTTTCAAGAACATTTTAATAGAACTTTTTTGTACCTTTCAAACATCTCTCACGCATCTTTCTCATTTACTGTTTTTACGACATAACTCATTTTGACTGTAGCTTAAATTGGATATGGGTCATTTTGGTTCTTCACACACGATATCTATGATCTATGCGAGATCTTTTGCATCTGTCAAAAGATGTAATTATGTAGATTAGATTGGTTTTGCATTTTTGCATTGCAATTGGAGCTGCAGCTAATAAAACTAAAGGTAGAAGTGGACATGCGGAGAATGGGAGGCGGGTCGTAGCTTCATCAGACTATTGGCTGGCCATGTTGCCGTTTTGCCGTTTGAACTGCCGTGTGCGGGAAAGTGGGATTTTTCGCTCAACCGACAACAAAAGATCAGTTATTAGAAATCATCCGTAAATGATGTTAGGAATGACATGCCGTTACTCATAGACCCACCCACCTCAGAATTTGAAGAACAACGTTTCTAAGATTGCCCTAGATAGAGAGGTTTTTAACACTTACCCAAGTAGTTGATGACGTCATTTAAGGACGATCCCTTAGTACGTGAAGATGCTTGAAACTTGTAAAAGATAAACAATAATAAACATCTGTACAAAAGAGATCACTAGTTCATTGCAGTTTGCAGTTCCAGCTTCCAGCCTCCAGCCAGACTCCAATCCAACTTCCAAAATTCCAAATAAGTCCAAATCTGTCCAAAGTTCCAAACTCGAAACTCAAAATTTAGTTTAGTTTGTTCAGCCAAACAGGTAATTCGTTATTTTTCACTATTGAAATCTAAGTACCTAGTCCTTAATTTTAGCTTTGCTAATAAATCAGTGTCAACTAACTTTAAAGTGATCTGCTGAGTTCTCCAGCGGTTTCCATAATTGCGGATAATTTTACA
>JAQFZE010005605.1:0-10165 GCA_034695245.1 Dicyrtomina saundersi
TATAGTGTTCCATGATGTCGACTTCGACTTTGACTTTGAAGTTTGACTCTCTCCATGCTTTACAGTTTACAGCTTGAGATGAGATTCTTGAAGAACAACAACTCACATTTAGGCTTAGGAGGAAAAACACTGCTGAGAGGAAATGTACTCATCCTCTTGTTTAGCAATTTATTTATAGGACTTACTAGTGTAAGTCACGTCACAGAAAGTCGAAGGAAACATTTTTTCGTCCAAGTTTTTGTGGGTTCAAGGGAAACTATTTAGAATTTATTTATGGCGGGAGTTTTGAATTTTTTTAAATTTAGTATTTATTTGCAAAGACTTGAAGAGATCAAGAGGTTAAATAGAGGTGGACGGACGATATCGGAGAGACCTGTCAGCGTGTGACTGATTGTGCGGACTGCAGATTTTGAATGGTGTGTGTCACACAGTGTGTGAGACACGAGGACGAGGACTGACGAGGAGGTTCACGTTTGAAGAGATGAGATGGGATGTGATGGGATGAGAACATTGAAGTGATTTTTGATTCTGGAAATATTATGTAGTGATAGAGAGAGAGAGATGATGATGATGAGATGAAGTTTTGTACAGAGGGAAAGGAATGGTTGGGGTCCTCACAGTTCCGCTCATTTTCAATGGGCCAAGTCACCCGTGAGGGAAGCTCCATTCAATTTCAAAGCACTTCAAATATATATATTTCCCCCGACTTCAGCTTTTACTTTTCCCATTCTCTGCTTTAAACACGGTACTGAGGATGACATAGGGATATAGGGAAGGACATAAATGCAGTCGCTATATCAGTATTGCATTGCTGTACTAAAAACTACACACGCTTCATACTTTATAGTCACACAATCTGTGTATAAGTTCCATTGCCAATTCATTTTGATAGCTGTTCACGTTCTCGTTCCCTGTCATGTCAAATTGCGTATATATGCACGTATAGTATCTGTAATTACCAACATATATGTACAAGGGTGCTTCTTGAATATTCCGATCCGACGTACAGTACTGTGCATATAATTATGTAGAAATTGTAAAGTAGAACCTTCGGGCCTTTACATATCAGTTGAGTAATTCTATTTCAAATGATAAATTTTAATCCCGTTTCAGTTTTCGAGTTTACATTATACAGTTTTGGAATAAGGGTATAGAATTTTTAGGGGTTTGAAATTCTAGGTACTTGAGCATTGATTCAAATGTAATTATAAACTTTATTTAACGTCCGATGTACAGCAAAGGCCCTTATAGATTAAAAAATGTAATTGTACTTGTAGTTACAAAAATGGTTCTGTCAAAGTTTCGGGTTAAAGGGGGAAAATGCAAAACGTAAAATTGAATAAACAACTGCGTAAGAAGCGCAGAAACAATAATAAGGCTGTTCAAAAAAACATTTTACAGATTTACTCACTTTAAAAAAGGATAAATTATTAAAACACACATTTAAAAAAATACAAATCTTAAAATTTACGCACTTTGAAAAAGACACGTCATTAAAACGCAATATAAAAAAGACAATTAAATTTACACAGTCACAAAAACGACAAATCAGTAAATTTACGCACTTTAAAAAAAGACAAATCAGTAAATTTACGCATTAAAAAAAAAGATAAATCATTAAATTTACACAGTTTCAAAAAAGACAAACTATTAAATTTCCGTACTAAAAAAAAGACCAATCATTTAAACGCAGCTAAAGAAAGAAAAATCCTGATTTTTCTACTGTGTGTCCTAAGTAGATGCTGAGCTCATGCTTGACTTGAATAACCTGCCCTGGCACTGCTAATTTCTAGTCATTACTATAACAGGGAAAATTGTGGGAAAATGAGGAAATACTTGCTAATGTAACAACAACAAAACTTTTTTTTAAAATGGACGTTTGTGAAATAATTACAACTATACTACTCATCCACTATAACTACAGTGTAATTAGCCTATACGACATTGAAATGACTGATTATTTCTTTGTTTTTCTTTGTTAATGAGCTACATACGACCATTTCAATGGCTATTCAAAGCAGGGACAGTGACAGATATAATAACACAACATAGCGAAGCATAATATATTCAGATTCAGACAATAATTTGTAACAGGAAATACCTATATGTGCGTCGTACTTACCTTTAGAATTGCTTAACTTACATATCATGCAATACATTACATACAATTACGCTCAATTCTCAACTTTTTATTTTCCTAATTCAATGGACAATAAATCTAATGTAAAATTGCAAACTACAAATATCTGTCCTCATTTATTAGTTACTACTAATACTAATCCGTGTAAATCTAAATTACATGAGAAAGTCCGTATAGATATACACAGCAAGAATTATAATTTTGAAATGAATGGAACATGGCATTTGCTTATGTGGCTACAACATTCTTGGCCTGTTGTATTTGTATTTACATTTTTATAGCTACTATATGCTACGCATAACATAGGGTATTTCTTGCACACATAGTATTTTTGCACTTGACTTGAATTAAAGGCGTGGGTGTAGACACTGTAGACAAAGGGAATTTTTTATTTATACTGTATCTATATGCATATGAAACATATGTGAATTAATTACTTGTTAATAATGCGTAGCCTTTCTTTCGCAACTACGTCTTTTCTTTCAGTCGTCTTCGTCTTTTGTGTTTGTTCTCAACATCTTGACGTTGTTGTCGTTGTTGTTCTTGTGGTGACGCCAGAAACATGTGTGTAGGTTTCTATTTTACATAATTTATAATATTCTATAAGCCACCCAACATTAATCTCTGTCCATGAATAAAATATTTTAATTTAAAAATATTATACTAAATTGGGTCAGGCAGACGGACCACATTGAAGAACTAAAGGTATTTGATACAGCAGCAGTGAGTTTTCTGAATTAATTTGCCGATCTGGCTACACTTTTCTGTATATCTTTTTTTACGGAGCAAAATGTACTATCTACATTCCGATTCCGGCGTTGAAAACACCCAGTGCAAAAATGTCATATGTACAGCTATTTCATAAAATGACGCTCAAACTTGAGTTTGTAATATGCTGTATAAGTCTTTTTGTATCTTAATAATGACTTAAGTATCTATATACAGTAAAGTGTAAAGTTTAAATAAATTCGTGAACTTGTTCTCCATGTCTTGGTATTCACGGCTTCGGATCACTTTGACTTTTGGCTTTGAAATTATACAAAGATTAGGATTTTTCTTTGCCCTATGGTTTGACTCATTGTGTATTGATTGAATAGTTTCCATTTTTCCATTTGGTTGGTTGGTTGGTTTTGGTCTTTTGGTTAGTTAGCTATATTATGTAGCAAACCTACACGTAGTTATTGAGACTGGAAATTGTGTATGTATGTAGATGTCTGGATTTGGAGCTGATTTAAATAGGAAGGTTCTTTGTTGAATGATGATTTTCGTCTTTTGATTAATGACCTTTTGACTCTCTGCCAGTTCAAGTCTTTTGACTGTTTCCTTCGAGAGATTTGAGCGAGATTCGTGGCTCTCGTGTCGTTCTCGTATTGCTACACATCCTAATTCCCAAGATGTTTATATTGATATTGATATTGGCTTAGGAACAAAAACTGTATCTGCATGTCTGACAAACGTATATAGTTAATACTGATACTGAAGAAAGCAAAATGGTCAATCTGCTACGTAATTACATTGCAGTTTGGCCGTTTGGCTTCTTCAGCAATGATATATGCAATGTTACATTTATGCTCTATAGCCATATAGGGCTTTATCAAGAGTGACAGTTTAAATTTTGACTGGTGAAATATGAGTAAATTGAAAGCGGAAAGATTGTTGTAGTAATGGAGTGTTGTGTGTAAGGAACACGTAGTTGAAGTCTGATCCGGAAAATATGAAATTTTTTTGGGGGGATATTGTCACTATACTACTCGTAAAAATCTGCACAAGTTGAGATTACGAATTAAAGAATATCAAAGTATATATGTCTAGCATTGCATGCTATGCAAGAATATTAGCCCAATATTTAAATGACACGAGAGAGTGTAAAACATTTCGCATTGGCAACAGGTTTGATTTCCATTTCTACCTCCAACCTTTTGGTTTTGTAGTCAAATTTCGATGGTTACAGAAAAGAAAACCGCAACACGTATTTACTTACGCTTAAGACAATCTGCAAGGTAGATATAATCTTACATCGTCCTTTGTAGTTGTGATCCTGTATGCTGGTCACTATGGTCCTATGCTTTGTATATATCTTCTCAATCCCAACAGCAGAATCCCAGCAGCGCAATGACAGATATGCGAGACGCGCGCTGTGGCGGGAAATTTAAGTCTGTAATTCCTGTATCTGTCCATAATCTACTGCCTATCTTTACAGACTACAAACTACAGATTACTTCTAACCAGTCAAAACAAGGCACACTGCTACACTTATCTTGTACTGGACAGCAATTTAAAAATGTCCTCCTAAATGTCAATGTCACTATTGATTTTATAACTGGGCAGTAAACAGTTGAAAGATTGTAAAAGCCATGTTGTGGAGTGTTTTGGGTCTCTTTGAGTGGAGAATCTATAGTAAAAGGAAGAAATATTAAAAGATGGAAATTACACATTACATTTGGGAAATGCAAAATGGGGAAGGAAAGCGAGACCCTTTTGCTTGCGTCTTAAGAAAGATGCTTTAAACTTTAAACTTAAAGGTCTACATTTTTATTGTGCTGTATTGTCCCCAGTTGGCTACCCGTACGTTATACGTATACCACGTACATACAAAGTGTTAGTCCTACAACAAACCATCATGGCACCACATGGATTGGCCATATGTCATAATAACCATCCCTCATAACAAACCTCATGAGCTTAAGAAAACTTGAGAAAAAGGACGAAGAAAAAGAAAAAAAGGTCTAAAAGATTTTTGTAGAATTACATAAATACAAAATATAGAAAAATACGTTGGAAACTTCAAAAATACAAGAAGTAGGTAAATATCTGTAGTGGACTGGACGACGGACGTCACACTGTGAGACGTAGAAACATGTAGCACCAGAGTTCACACAACACGTCAAAAACTTTGAAGAAAGTAAGAAAGGTACCTGTATCTGTATGTAAAAAAAATACGGAAACTTTGGAAGGACTTTTGAAGTCTTGAACCTTTTGGGCAACTTTTCTGTATAGAGTGAGGGTGAAAAGTTGAAAAGGCGCTAAAGTCGTGTTCAACCCGATCACTTAGCATGTTTTACTTCTAGGCTCTGTCTGATGTCTGTATACTATATACAGATGAAAAGGATGCACATATATCTGTAGACTGTAGACGGTATGTGTAATAAATGGTTACGGTGTATCCCCAATAGTAACACAAAAAAAAACAAAGTTTCTTGAGCGGACACAACTACTACACCGACCGGTACAAACTACAAATAGGAACACACAGACATACAAATACAAATAAATGTTTCAGGCTCATCAGGTACCGTTGTTAGTTTTGTAACCCGTCGTCCAACTTAAAAAAAAGTTGTTTACTATTTATGCCAATATGCAATTGTATCAACGTCATGGGTGATTTCGATCCCTATTTGTTTTCTGATTTTAATTCCGTTTATTTTTTAATTTTGGCTCCACGCTTCTCGTCCAATTTTGATGAAATTTGATTTTTTCTTATTAAACTGTTTTGTAAAAATTTGAAAATTCCAAACATTTTTTTAGAAAAAAAACAGCTGCCTCCAAAACAATTGTTTAGAAATTTGTTCAACAAAAAAAAATAAACTTTGCGAATTTTCAAAATTCCTAAAATTACATTTTAGAAAATAGTCTAATAATTATAAAAAATCAAATTTCATCAAAATCGGATGAAAAATATGAAAGCTACAGGGCGGCAAAGTTTCAAATTTGAATTTTTTGTGTAAATGTATACATACAAAGAAGTGTACCCTCTACTGGCTGTTTACGTAATATCTCATATTTCTGATAATATTGAACACATTTATGAGATCTTGCTGTAAAATATTCGAATTTTACACTCTTCCAAAAACTAGTTTTGTATTTTGTGTACATATAGCGTATTGTTTTTCAAAGCCTTTTATACTCTTGAATGTCGAATCTACCTACATGTTTTTGTTTGTTTTTGTTTTTGAATGCACATAATATAACCTTACACGTCCGTCTCCGTCATTAACAACTCTGTACAGATTAATATTTCAAAATATTTTCTTATAATCTTTGATTGGAATTATTAAATCTGAATTGTTACCTTTGTTGCCTTTTGAATTCATTCATGTAACTAATTTAAATATTTTTTTTATCAGCAGTCAGCAGCGCTCATTGCTTAGTTAGCATATTTTTCGTTGTAATATTTTGTAGAGACTTCTTAAACGTAGCGTTATCTGTACTGTACCTCTGCGAGAGTCTTGGACTTGTTTTTTTACTTGCACATTTTATAGTTTGTTGGGAGTAAATAATGTAATTCACAGATCTTTTTTTTTTCATCTTCAAAAGTCTTCACTCTGTCCCTTTTGTTTGCTTGTATATATTTTACGATTTACGATTACGTATACTACGATGCGGATTACAGTTGCGATAAAAGCTTCAAACCTTAAATCCAAAACGAAAACTAAACTATACTGTGTATCGTATATGTATATCACTATGGTCAATGAATAGGTGGATTTTACTATCGAATGGAAAGTAGTTTTTTTGTGTGTTTCCCTCGTCATGAGAATTAAAGATATTCCTAATCCAATGTAAAGTACCTACACATCTTTTAGATTCAAATTCGTTCACATAAGTTGAGCGTGTAGTAAATATTGTATAAAAGTAAACTGAATAAAATTTGAGGAGGGATACCTACCTAGACCAGACCAGTAGCAGGTCTGATCCTGATCCTGGTCTTGTTAGTCTGCCCCTGAGAATTGATACAAAAAAATAACGTGGACCGATTTTGAGTTTTCGTAAACAAATCAATTGTGAGCGAGGCACGATATCGCGATATCAACTTCAATATCAATGATGTGATGTACAAGTTTAAAAAAAAAGTTCAAGAGCAAAAAAAAAAGGAAACAACGTGGCAGTGTATTATGTAATTTAAAGAAGCATATATAACAGAATATTCAGAATATTGGTATATTCTTAACAATGTTGTATTGATCCTGCTGATGTATCTATTCTTTTTAATTAAAATAATTCTTGTTTGGGTTTCCTCGTTTCTTCAGTTCAAACAACAGTGTTAAAGATACAGATAAAATAGGATTTGTGGGAAAGATTGAAGCTTATTAGATCCATATTACTGCATTAGGGGGACTTTATTAGGGCGCTAGTTATATAGTTACTATTTTTGAAGTTGTACAATATTGTTGGCTTTACATGGTTTTAAAAAGGTCCAAAGTATCGTACTATCAAGGGAATGACGCGACATGCTACACCCAGATTTAACAGAGACCCATGTCAAAAAATCAGGCTAATTTTTAATAGCACAGATCCAAAGTAACTCGAGTGTATTTTGCGTTGTTTAGTCACAGTGGCCCGCCAAAGTTTGAAAAAATTCAAATTTAAAAATTTTGCCGCCCTATAACTTCTACAGTTTTTATCCGAGCTTGGTAAAATTTCAGTTTTTCTAATCCTTAGGCTATATTCTTAAAAGTATTTTCAGAATTTTTTTTTCTAAAAATTTTCATTTTTTTCAAAAAAAAATTATGAAACTCATATTTTTGAGGTGCAATTTTTAAAACCAATTTTGTTTTACAATATAATTATTACATAATATAGACATTTTTTTTAAAAGTAGAAAATAATTTATTTACAATTTTTCTGAGAGACAAAATTGTTAGATTTACACCTTTTTGAAACAATGGAAAATGTTCAGTTTGACGGACTTTGACGGATTTTCAAAAAGTCCAAAATATTTTGTCTACTTGTAAGCCTTTTTCCAAAGTGCAAAATGGCATATTTACATCCTGTGAAAGAATGCATTTACTTCTATGTATGTCTTTTAAAAACATTATTAAAAATCATTTAAAATGTTTTTCACGAATTTGTTTGTAAGTCCTGGAATGTAACTAAAAGACAGGAAGGAAAACAAACAACGTTTTATTGAAATTCAATCAGCTTTAATTCGGATTTTCACTTTAATGCAATTTAGTACTTGTAGTTCTGATCTACAGTATTTTTATAGAGAAACACACTGTTGGTTATTAGTTCCGTTCGATTCACGATTCAGATGTTTGTTGTGGGTGTGCAGTGTGCATGCATATTAGCTGTTATACTTAGGCTACATATTTTATGAGTAGACTCCATTGTTTCCCCACTGTAAAGTTTCCACACCTCTCGAGTCTTGAAGTCTTGACATTTCTCTACTTCCTAAAGCTTTTTAATTTTAACTAATTCAAATTTGAAACTCTCAAGAAGTCTTGAGTTTTCGATTCTCGAGTGCCTAAAAGTTTCTTTTTTTTATTTTGGGATCGTCTGGGAAGTTCCAAGTTCTGGACTGTGCAATCTGTGTGTTATTCATTAGTCTCCTGTGGTTCATAACTCAAGTCATAGCCATAATATGGAAAGTTGTTAAAGAATTAGAAGGGTGCGCGAGGAGTATATCTGTACTTAGGTATAATACACGAATTCTTTCTTCGTCTTTAACATTACTGCATTACATAATATCCTCATCCTCCGTAGGTAGGTAGGTAGGTACTTTACTTTTCTACTTATATTTTCATTGTCCTGCCTGTCCTATCATTTTGCATAGTAGGTATGTAAGTACCTTAAACGAAAGAAGTAAAAGAACTTGTATCGTGTTCGTTTTACTGTTGAATAATTGTGCGCGATGAAAAATTACAAATAATTTACCAGTCAACGTCCACTCCACGTCGACACTCGACATTGACACACACGCCATAAAGCTGACCCTGACTCTCACTTGAGACATGATTTACCGACCGTTCTGGCGGGAAACATTTTGGAAATTAAAATATTCAAAATATTACAATTTTAAAATTCTACCGTGTCCTATGTATGCTGTAGCATATTCATACCATGTTTTATTTGTCGCCCTAAACAAAGAGCGGGCCAAAAAAAACAAACAAATGAAATTAATTTATAAGAAATGTACCCAATCTCCCCTAAGAATTAATGCATACAAAATTTAACCGATTCTGATTTTTGAAACATCAAAAATTCAAAATGCATAGTCAAATGGTGGGAAATTTTAATGGTAGAGTGTACGATCATACAAAAATTGTTACAACCAGTTGATTTACCTGTACTACATCTCGCATCTTGGTCCATCATTAGCGTATTTAGTATAGTACACTTGGCAAATATGCCATATAGTATGCATAGGTACATATGTTAATAAAAATGAAATAAAGTGTACGCAGTGAACTACAGTCATCAAGACTCAAGCGTATTATGTACCTTCTCATGTATTTTGTAAAGTGGCTAAAATATTTTGTTGTAACTTTTGTAGGTTGATTTACTCTACAATGGAGATCGTGACAACAACGTGGAGAATGACCTAACATTGTTGGATCTTGCCTTCATCTTCAAGTGGAAGAAGGTATGCGAGGGAACACTCAATTTTCCATCTCTCTCTCTCTCACTTGCTTTCATATCGTGTGTAGTTCGTTTCCAACTTTAAAAATTACCTATCTACCTACATACCTACCTCTGCCTCTGCTTCCTTCAAATATTTAGATTTTTACTTATAAAAAGCTGTTGCCTTAGCCTTAGCCGTAGACCGTTCACCGTACACCGTACAACACGTATAATAAAGGGAACCAGAACCAGGCGAGAGCGTACTCATAGATTATGTTCACAGTTCACACAGACACACAGGTAGTGTTGCATTTTGTTTGTGTGTAAAAATGTAGACGAAACAATACCAGTATATTTTGATTTGATTTTTCCTCCTTTAAACTTTGCGTGTGTATACGTCTTTTTACTTAGAGGTATATTTGACTTTCCATAATTTATGTACAAAATGCATTCAGTAGTGAGCATATACTACTATATCTGAGTAGGTAGTATAGGCATTGGCACAAACATGTGCCTGAACTTCCTGTTGGATGTCTGTCTATATGCTGTCTACCGTTGTCTACCAAGTCTTTTATTACTACAGCAGATATATGCTTCCTACGGTCCTACGCTCTCGAGTAGTGTTATTGTTATGATTATTTATTATTTCAATCAGCCCCATACCCACTCACGTTTCAGTTTTTT
>JAQFZE010005606.1:0-10165 GCA_034695245.1 Dicyrtomina saundersi
TTACTGCTACAGAGATATTAGTGAAACTTTCAATGTTGAATGTGCTCATGTTTACACAACATATTTCAAAACTTGTTCCTATTTATTTATTTAATCTCTATAGTTGTATGTCTATTGCTATTGTGTACATTAATATATAGAATAATACAGTAAATATGAAATACTATATGATTTCAAAACATGTTTGAATAAATAATGAAGACAGTAGTAGTTACTTCCCAATTCCCAACGACCTTTGTATGGCATTTGTAATGGACCCGTCCTTGAGACTACGGGCCACTAAGGATGGTCCATCCACCGAGAGACATAATAATTATGAACAAATGAACTGAATTTTGAAGTTACATATTCCAAACCGTGATTTGAATTTTACTATTATGATGATTATGTTACAGTTCCACATACACCATACTGGATTGGAGATATGAAAAGAATAGTATTATTATGTATGGTACTTATACTTACATGTAGATCGATATTAACATGTATAATGTGGTCCATAGAAAAGAACAAGAAGAGCGTGGCTTGGGTACTCATGAGGTTAGACTTTGGTTTTGGAGAGTGAAAAAGTTGTCTCACTGAGGACTGAGCGAGCGAGTAGGAATTGCAAAAATCCGATATGAAAGCTCTCGTCTGATCAAAGTCTGACTGAACCTTTGAAGCCCGAAAAACTTTGAAATTCGGGATGGAAAATCTTATTAAAACAACTAAGGGCGTGACTTGAAAATCTTAAAATATCGAACCAATATATAAAAAGGTTACTCTGTCTGTATCTACCAGAACGAACAATACAAAGGGCGCTTTTACTACAGAGAGAATGAAAGAGTTCTATACTGTGAAGTGAATAGCATACTTTTGTACTCACTTAGATACATGAAATCAGTAATTGAAATAATTTTCTTAAAACCAAGTTTTTGAGATAAAACAGAACCGACAAAGATTCCTCGAAGAGGCGGTAATAGACTAGAAACTGATAAATACAAATCCGAGAAAGAGGTTAGGTTATGATAAAGTTTACACAAAAACATTTTGAAGTTTTGAGGAAAATACTCAAACTATATTACTAACTTTTTTTATTAGATTTCCAGTCTCTGCTTCTCTGAATAGTTAATGAATTAATTACTTTTTTGATGGATAAATCATCCAGCTGTATGTTGCTTCCGAATTGGTTGTTAATGATTGGCATGAATGTTGGCGGTAAAGGAATTTTCATGCGCTTCAAAAATATTTATTTGTGGAACTATTGGCGGTTGTTAAAATATTTCCTGTAATTTTCTGTTTTGAATTATTAGCCCATCAAATTACTGTATTTAGTATTTTGCGCATACTAGTGTAAGGATTTCCTTTGTTGTTTGCATTCCGTCTCTGCCACCGACACATTATGCAAAATATCCTTGCAAGGCACTGGTTACTGGTAGTAGTCAGATAGTTTAAAGAAAGTTCCAAGAGTTAAAAATCAGTCGTATCCCCTGGAACGCTTAAAAATTGCAATTGCTCCGAATTGCATGAGCTAGTAGCAATGTAAATATTTTACACACAAAATAGAAAAGATACTACATTTTGTATGTTTAAAATTTTTGAAAGGCTGGTTGTGCTATTTCCTCTCTATGATTTGTTTGAAGGAATTCTCGTCAGCACTATGAGCCATACTATCTACGAAAACGAAACTATCTTCGGTTGGTTGTAGGACATTTCCTACCCAGAAATTTCCTACCCGGAAATTTCCTACCCACGACCAAACCTAGGTCATTTCTTACCAATGTAAAAAAAACAGTAGCTAAGCATCGCGTAAAAGCATATCCAAACTTATTGTATTTTATTAGAAGGAGGACCTGGTTTAAATAGTATAGACTTGCTAGGAAAATCAAAACATCCTTCTTATACTGTCACTGCAGCATTTTCTTTCTACATTAGTCACAGGTAGGAAATGTCCGAGGTTTGGTAGTGGGTAGGAAATGCCCGGGTAGGAAATGTACGTTTACCCTTCGTTTCATAGCTATGGACTGCTATAGAAAAAAAATACGTCTTTCAAAATAGCGTATTTACAAATAAACTACGGATACGAACCATGCTGGCATACAAATTATGTGGGTAAAGTATTATTTTAACATAAATTGAGTTTGTCTTCATTTCAATAATCCCTTAGCATCGTCAGAACTCATTGAAAATTGAAATTCTGGGGGAAGAAAAAATTCTATACATTAAAATCCACAGCAAGTGGTATGCTCACAAAGAGTAACTATCTCGCTGGGAAATCAGACCGCGACCGGTATATATGCTGATAAAGAGTACCTATACATAAGAGGGGAGCAACTCATCGTATAGAAAACTATCAAGAATTTCCATGTTCCATTGGAACTTTCTAGCAAAATGAATTTCTTTAACTTGCTACATGCAGATTGCAGAAGCCAGCAGAATTCATACGTAAAGAAATTTAATAAGCATACGCCAAATATTTATTCGTTACTTCATTAGTTTATAAAATACTTTCTTGTTCCCTCCCTGTGTACCGTACTTTATCTAAAATTCTATCTAATCAGACTAAGAAAATTCTCTTCAGTTTTCGGAATGACAATAAATTCGAGTGCTTTCTATATTCCTCTACTTTCTCCGTTCACACATAATGGAACGAGCATTGCATTGAGTTGATATGGCGAAATTGGAAAAGTAAAAACGTAGACAGTCCATTTAATCTATGTACGTATATGGCGATTGAATATAATGGACTCGGACATCGTTTCGCTTGATTCTTCAATACTCCTGCAACAACAGTACGGCCATCGTCATGAATGCTGTTAGAACGTTTTAATATTAATGGGAGCGATAGCGGTATACTGGTTTCGGATACAGGAAGCCTATACTAACTTCTTGCAAGCAAATATTCTAAATTCGCCAGCCAATATTGTACTCGTACAGTATTAGTACTTGTCTACGTATCTACATTAATGCTGATTACCTTTTCCCTTTGAATCTTTGCATCCTTTACAAATACGAGGTTGAGGTACTTTTCCTCGTCTTATTTATGTTTGATTTTTATTAAAGCTACATTAATACATATGTTCGTGCATATACATGCAATGTATTCCATAGTTTTGACAAGAAGTATAGAGTTTTAGTGATTCTGTCCGAATAAATAAGACTACCGATAAGAAATGTATATTGACCGTCATTCCATTTTCATTTGAATTTCCTTACATAAAATCATATTATTTTATGTACCTACATGCCCATCCAGAGTCCTGGACGAAGTCAACTGTAGTAGTATAAATGTAAAATTAATTATAGTGTAGATTCATATCCCAAGAATAAAATTCGAATTTTCCATATATTCCTTGAATAAAAAAAAATAACATGAAATAAATGTGGAATACATCATGTGAAGAAAGGAAAACATCATTCACTCCATAGTACAATAGCATCCATCAATTTTGTCCACACTTGGGAAATTTAATACAAAAGATGGACACCTGGATATTTCCTTCCACTAGGGTCTGAATAATTGATGAGACGTTGATCTGCAAAAAAGCTTAGTATCTATGAGTTGAAAGCAGAAGTGGGTGTAAGCCAGGGAAAGAAATTTATGGTATTGCTCCACCGTTTTCGTACTCACCGATCCACCCGTCACAACCACCGTTATCAACATTAAAGTAGTTCACAATAATAAGAGGAAAATCCTATAGGTTCAATTTTACTTTCATTTTGAATTTTTAGAATTGTTCAAATCCTTAAAAAAAAGAAATGTTTTTAAGCCTCTGGGGCTTTATTTACATTTTTACATAATTTCATTTTGTTGCATTCATTAATTCTTATTTTTGCGTGTATAGTGCTGAGGAGGTGAAATATTTTGTGTTGTATTTTATTTTTCATTGGAGTATTTTGTAGGGTATTTGAATGTTAAAATGTGGAGCATAAAGATAATTACACTGAAGACAGTTTTTACAGAACTACTTACTATTCTACTTATTATAGAAATATCAACCGGAAAAATTAGTAAGTGAATTCGATTTAAAAAAATTAAACGTGATCATTATTTTGTCGCATGGTTTTCATGCATGCAATTTCCACCTTTTAAACTAAAAACGTTTCTGTTATTTTAGTTCTACTGGTAAACGATATTTCGTGGGGCTCCAAATTTGAAGAAGGATTACGAGACTTTCAATCGTCGTCTTCGGGAGTGTCGTTTGATATTCAGCGTATACTGTATCGGAATGAGTCCAATTGGCAGGAAGGTGTGAAGAATTAAATTAAATTGAAAATTCATTTGAATTTTAAAATTAATCATTAGTATTATTGTAGTTGTGAAAATATAAATAACAAAATCTGTTATCACAATTAAATCAGTTTGTCAAGCTGTGACGAGCGGGGTGACGGGGGTATTGGATTTTACCTTTGGTCAAGACTACGATGGAAGAAATCCAAAGAAATTTTTTCTTGACAATAACATTCCATTCTATAAGATTGAAGTTCCAATGGATGCCATGATCAAAGCAGCAGACGCCATGTTGCAAGGAAAGAAAGCCAGCAATGGTTTTCTCATCTTTCACAGTGAAAATGGTAACCATATTTTTGCCTGAGCTAATAAAATCGTAATTTACATTACAGGTCGACGGTGTTGAATTAATTCAAAATATGAATGTTGTTATACTAAACCTTAGATTTGGATCGTGGAATTCATGATATACTTGGAAATACGTTGATCCGCTACGCATTTCTAAATGCAAATACAATGAGCGACTTAATTCGAGAAAAATTTGACTACCGTATCCCCTCGGCCGTTGTTTTATTTGGGAAACAAGAAGATTTCATAAATTTTTTAAGTAGCAAAGCAGAAGTTATAAAAGATAGAACTGAGTGGGTTTTTATGTATGACATATTTCAACAAACTCCACCCGACCTTAACATAACCTTCCCTTATATTCGAGGCACGTACGACCCTGCATTCTGTTGTAAACTGTACAATTCTGTGGGAAGTTCCTGCAATGCTCTCAATTGTATTGGAAATCCCGGAGAAGAATTTGCTAGGAAAATGGGATTTATATTTTCAAGTGCTCTGAGCACACTGGACCCAGCGTCAAAATCCGTGAAGCTCACCTGCACTTCAACCACCACTAGTTCTAAGCAGTCAGGCATCACTGGATTCAAAGAACAGTTTGACAATGCGTTACGTGCGGTAACATATGAACATAATTCTTTTAGAATTACATACACATTATTTGGTCGGATTATACAAAGCGGTAGTAGCGTTGTAGCCATATTGTAGCCCCTAATGTGTGTGTGTGTTAAATACTTCCTAAACTTTACAGAAATCACAGGATATATTTGATGTTCAAGACAGCCGACTTAGTATAAAACCAATGATTAACTTTTCTCAAGTTAATACGACGATTGCGGAAGTTGCTGACGTCGGACTTTACTCGTCACCGAATGGGTTTGCTCAGAATGTAACATACGTTTTTCGGACACGACGCGTGTACTTCCGGATTGGAATCGTGGATGTAAGATAAGTCATAGTTAAAATCCAGATTCATCACAATTTTAGAACAGTTTACACGCTTAACGTATAATCATTACATGCATCAAATGCACGTCCTACTCCTACCCGACTATGTATGACTATAGTTCCAACCCTGGACGTACATGGAAAACGGTGTCTGGAAAGGCTACTGCATAGACCTGGCTAAAGGCATTTCGGAGCAGATGGATTTTGATTACGACTTGGTGGAGAGTAAAGAATTTGGACGACGTGATAATGTGACTGGAAGATGGGATGGACTCACTGGAGACTTGATTCATGGGGTATTCTTCTTTTACTATATATAGATCTGCAACGCTCAATCTAATCTAAACTTCAGCACAGAGAGAGAGAGAAAAAAAAGTTACATTCCGATTTCAAAAGACCATTTATTTGAAATTGAATTTGATTTTTATGACGAATTCAGGCAATTACAATTTAGTTAAGTGGATTTCTAGAGTGCATACATACATTTGTCATTCGTAAATGTAAAAATAACAATAGACTTCAATTTACTCTAAATTTCTTACATGTGGAACTTACAACAGAAAGTTGATATTGCTGTAGCAGCTTTCATCATGACGTCCGAACGTGAAGAGTTTATTGATTTCGTTTCTCCTTACTACGAGCAGTCGGGTTTGATTATCAGTAAGTATCATCATTGTCAGTACAAGGAGGTCAATTGAGCATTAGTACGTCAAGTCAATACTGTCAACTATTAAATCGAATGTTCTATTTACCTTGTTATTGCACATACTTCTATTTCCACTCAAACTAACACTCACCGGCTACCGGCTCACGGCTCACAGCTTTCGACTATAAAAACAAATAAGTGATACATACGTCCGATTTTTCGTCTTGTATTTTTTTTTCGCTTCAAATCAGCCCATCACAATCTTTAGCACTATCGCAACTAGACATCTCGAAGCATGAACTACAATCTCTATGTACTTGAGTATGTACTGTACACTATATAGTCTACTTTCTTTACTACTTAGGTAACCTAAAACTTAATCCACTTCACTATCAATCCCCATATCCCCTATGCTGTATGCAATTAATAGTAAATGCGAAATGTGCAGCATCGCATGGCTCTTTTCTTTGGTCATTAAAACCGAATTCGAAAATTAGTACTAATAGTATTAAAAGCTTGACAGTTGCCTGTCTGTCGTAAAAGTGAATTGAATGTTATATTGAGGTGTACAGATTGTAAATGAGCCAAGTATGAAGTAGTGAAGTTGAAAGTTGGATTCATTTAATTTTCCACAGCAATGAAGAAAATTGAAGTTAAGAACTCACTGTTCAAGTTTATGACTGTTCTCCGGACTGAGGTGACGTGAATGCCAATTAACTTGATGAGGCACTATGACTCTGTATTAAACTTAACTTATATTGTCGTAGTCAAATATATAAAAAAAGTGGTGATTTACATTTACAGGTTTGGCTTAGCATCGCCGGAGCCACCGTATCTACTGGCCTTATGCTTTGGTTTCTAGACAAATTCTCTCCATATTCTGCACAGAACAATCCACACAAATATAAAACATTTAGGTAAAATTAATATTTTTTTTCAATTTCTCCAAAAATTAAGTATAATTATTACACAAGCTATTAGACAAAATCAATGTGAATGCATTACAATTTTGAATGGATCTTCAAGGAAATTCACGTTGAAGGAAAGCTTCTGGTTCGCACTAACTTCATTTACGCCACAAGGTGGAGGTGAACCCCCGAAAGGTAAGCATAAAAGCTGATTCAAATTTAGCAGCGTCTCACTATAATTTTAGCCCAAAGTTAATTTTACTGTGGGAGCGTGCACAAACTACATGGTACATTTTTTGGGTGGGGGGAGGGGGTACGAGTTCAATCTGCCAATCCAATTGTATTGGCAAAAAATGAGGATAGGGGTTCAAAATTTCCAATTTTTGTACCACGTAAATTATGCACGTTTCCCAGACACAGCCGGCAACAAAAAATTCAGTTAGTACAGATTTACAGATGCTGCTGCAGTCTTGAAGAGACTTGAGATTGAGCGAGAAAGATATAGATGAGGCGTAGATGATTGTCTCCTTTCATAATAAAATGTATAGTTATATCTCTATTTTTATTATGAAGCTCCACATACTCGAAAATTGTAATTTTGACTCGAAATGAGTCCATTAATCATAGTTCAAGCAAACTTAACTTCAAAGTATTATTATTGTCTTGCCATGCTATTGTAATTGTAATGTAT
The DNA here is from genome assembly GCA_034695245.1 of Dicyrtomina saundersi. Classification (NCBI taxonomy): domain Eukaryota; kingdom Metazoa; phylum Arthropoda; class Collembola; order Symphypleona; family Dicyrtomidae; genus Dicyrtomina; species Dicyrtomina saundersi. The sequence goes on from JAQFZE010005606.1 coordinate 7,746, forward strand.
ACTTAGTCATAATTATAACGATACCCCAAGAAGTAAGAAGTTACTTCTCAAAGTCTATTTCTTGACTTTACAAGACTTCTATTCTCCCTGTTTTCAGCATTTTCAGGTCGAACACTTGTGGCAGCCTATTGGATATTTGTTGTTCTCATGTTGGCCACGTTCACGGCCAATTTGGCTGCTTTCCTGACAGTAGAAAGAATGCAGAGTCCTATCAGAAATTTAGAGCATTTGGCAGCTCAGTCAAGTGTGAAGTATTCCGTCTCAAAAAATTCAACTGCATGGAATTTCTTTAGAAATATGGCGCATGCTGAAGAAACTCTTTACCAGTAAATTTCATCATTATCTTCTTTTTTTCCCTCTCTATTATCCTATATTAATCAACTTGTTTCACTCTAAACTTTCCAACAAAGTCTGTATACGCAAACACAAAACAACACGCTCAAACTCCTATCTTCATGTGTTTCGTTATTGTAAAAATAATTGAATGGAAACTTGAGACCATTCGGTTTTTTATTTTATCTTCATTAATAAATGTCTAGGAACTATATAAGCTCGCTCCCTCTCTCTCTCTCTAGTATCATACAATGAAGCTAGGAATTCTAATTCTCTTGATGAAATTAATTCAAGAGATAAATAAATAATAAAATGTAAAATGATATATTTCGCTTAATCTTATAGACATTTAACCTTATATTTGTCACTGATAATGATAATGTATTTTGGGAGATGGGGGCGGACCGATGTGTATCTTTTAATTTGATGATTTAAATTTTTTTACTTCGTCAATACATACGTATGACTTAGATCTTATGATAATAACGGATCTTCTTTTAAATTGTATTGTGTTTCGGTTGAATTATGTACACAGAATGTGGAGGAACTTAACGCTGAGTGCCCCATCCTCTGCAAAAGAGTACATTGTGTGGGAATATCCAATTCGAGAAATGTACATCCATATAAATTCCGTCATTCAGAAGAGCAACCCTGTGGAAAACTATACTGAGGGACTAGAGAGGGTAAATTAAATTGTACCATATTAAATATCAAAAAAAAGTATGAGGAATTATTTTTATTTTGTTTTGTTGGGTGATTTTTTTTTAATAGGCAATGAACGACGAATATTTTGCATTTATTCACGATGCGGCTCAAACACGCTACCAAGTGTTTCGTAACTGTAACTTAACACTGATCGGGGAGCCTTTTGCGGAAGCACCATATGCTATTGCAGTCGCTCAAGGAAATCCTCTCCAAGATAATATTTCCATGGCTATTCTCAAACTCCAGACTGCCCGCTATTTCGAAACTCTCTCCTCCGACTACTGGACGTCCACATGTACTAATTCGGGGGAAGGTGAGAGTGATGGGATTTCTCTTCAGAGTCTTGGAGGAGTTTTCATCGCTACAATCATTGGTCTCGGAATTGCTTTCATCTCTTTGGCTATTGAAGTCTTCACAACTGCAAGAAATCGAAGAAAGGCTAAAATTGAGGCAGATAATATGATTAAACCCAATTTTGTGGGTCCACTTGATTTTTATGGTGCTACAAAAAAATCCGAAGCTTTCCGTCGTGGACATTTCCTTCCAGAAGTTATCAACTGATCTTTCGCATTTTTTTTCTCTGTATTCAGCATTTTCTAGAGCAGATATCTACTATAGCTACAAGCAGGCAGAATATTACAGTGTCGACGCTGTACACGTGGACGTAGACGGTTGGACACAATAATCAGCAGTTTCCTCCATAGCTACCTTCGATCTCGGTGTATTATCTATACTACACCCTACAATGTTATAGGCATAGGAAGCAACGGACAACTCTGAAAATTTATTCTATTTGTATTTGTACTGTGACTTTACTTAGGGCTGAGACTGTGAGCTTTCATGTTCGTCAGCCTACATTATGTTGGATTTAAGGCAGAGGAGAGCCTTATCTTCTCTTATTATCGATGGACGTGAATCCTAAGTATTTGTGTCACTTAGCACTTTTGTCAGCACCTAAACTTATTGAAATCTACGAATTGCAATGTTTTATGTTACGTGTAGAGAGATGAAAATATAAGTCGAAGGTACACTCATTATTCACGCTGATCTGTTTTTAGTGTTTTTACGGAGCAAGTAGGTTACCCAGTACTGTGTCACAGTTACTGTGACAGGGCCCTGTCTTATTAGGGGGCTTATTACACTCAAGACTAATCAAAAGAAATACGGAGGATTAATCATATTTAGTGTTTCTGTATATGGTAACACACGTCGAAGAATGTACACTAAATAAATATAATAAATATACGCATATATATCATAGACACCCCGTCATGCGTCACCCTCTAAAACTAATTGGCAATGAATAATTTAAATTGATTAGAATTCATTAGCAAGTACTACACAAACTAAAGTAATCTTAGTCATGAAGCATATATTAGCAT
>JAQFZE010005607.1:0-10164 GCA_034695245.1 Dicyrtomina saundersi
GAAATCCAGTTGAGCTACAGCTTTTGCATGCATTGCAATTTATAACTAATAAAGTGACTTACATTTATTTACATTTAAATGTTATTTGCTCTGAACCGTTTATGAATTATATGCACTTCAATTCATGAAACGCCTCATCACGCAGACTTATTTCCACGTGGTGTATCTCCATAACTATGTAATGCGTATGACTCATACTCTATACACATAACTTATACTGCAGTGCAGTGAATTTAATGACAAACACTATGTACAGATGTACTCTTTCGAGGCCAAAGAAATTAATATACGCAGTAAAGAAACCCGTAAACAAAGTTATAGATTTAAAAGAAAAAGATAATATGCTGACTGAAATTCAAAACCAAAACTGAAATAAGGAATTACAAGCATATTTTTAAAGGAAAGCCACAGGAATACATTCTAACTACATAATTATATGAATTGCTGACAACTTCCGTCAAGGTCGAAAAGTTATTTTCATAGTTCCTAATAACCTTGAGACTACTAATGTTAAAAGAAATTGGACCCATTTCGTTGTGTATTTCAGTCAAAACAACATACCCTTATCTGACTTTAAACTCTCACTGCTTTAGCTCCTCAGCCGTCATTTGATTTTAATACCAAAGGGCTTCTGTCACATTTTAGTGGAAACCTGTAGTTACAGTAGAGCGTTGATGGTTTCAAAATTTACAAATAACTTCATAACATTTTTAATAAAATGCTTTAAAATCTCACTGTTTCATTGAAAGTACAGAGTTTTAATCCAAAGTAATTATAAATATTTTTTCGAATCACTGATATAGGCATAGGTGCCATTATTATTATTACCGAAATTAAAGAAATATACTTATACATTTTAATCTGCTAGAATTATATTTTTATTTTTTCTGCCTGAAGCTCAAAAGTACACAGATGGAAGGTGATCGTGTCATCAAAGTTTTAGAGGTAAGAAGGGTTCCAGTTTCCAGTAAGTTTGGCAACAGTATCATCATGAAATAGCCAACAAGCTTTCTTTGGTAGCTGTAAAATTAAGACACTTTATTGAAAATCATTTTTTTAAACATGGTCAGTACTTTATTTAGTCATTATTAGGTTGTAATGATGATAATCATTTATATTTGTAATGATAATGATATCAATTTTGCAATAATTAAGTAATCTTGTAATTACAATAATTGGGTTTTAATAGATAAAATGTATAGTAGAACATCATACTACTGTTCATTTACATATTTTAATTTTGTTTTTCAATTAAACAAACGAATTTCAATTTCAGAACTTTTGACTTTAAAAAAAACTTAAGTGATTCCAATAGCTTACTAAAATTACCGATGGTATCTTTTCATTTTAGTTTTATGGAATTCAGTATAAAGTAACTCGAAGAAATTTTGTTTATATCGCATTAGGGGATTCAACTTGTATTGGATATGATTGAATTCGCATTTTATGATTTTATACATAATTATATGAGCTAAATTATTTGCAAGATAAATGAATAAATGAATATTGTTTACTAAAATGTGTGCAGCTAAGGTGCGGAAAGCAGGTGAAAACAATTGATTTGGATCTTGTGATTGAATGCTCATATAATGAGTTTGAGAAAAATATTCGAAATATATTCAAAGATTCGATTGTTCCAGATGATATTCTAAAATTCTATTTGAAACCAGGTGAGCCCTGAACCAGTACACCAATTTTTTCAAAAGCATTACTAATTCAATTTCATATCTAAAAGTAATTCCCACAGACAAGCCCCTTTTCTTGTGTTATTTATTTTGAATTTTCTCCAAGAGCCAAATCTAGAATCCCTGATTAAGAACGTTGATGACCTTCGAATTGCATTTAATGTACCTGAAAGTACATGCAAGATATATGTGGCTCCCTTTATGCCCATGGATGCACTGCGGACGCGTGTCCTTGATTTAGACTTAATGTTCAGAAGTATCGAAGACAAGCTTTTACAGATTCTGAATCTGTGTCGTGGACATGAGGTGATTAATCAACTTTAAATACGGATTTTTAAGTTTTTCTTAGTGTATGTGTGTGTGTGTGTAAATGTGCGCACAGTAATTTAATTAATATTTTAATAAATTTTTGTTAATTCTTAGCTTCCATTAATTTCAACTTCAACGTCGATAAACAGGGAGTCTTATGAGACCGAAAGTCCACACATTGCTCGTACGGGAGAGATGTCTCCAACTGAACAACAGGAGATGGGTGATTACATTTTAGAAATTTATTTAATAAAAATTGAAAAGTGCTCAATTCCTGTATAACTGCATCCACCCATGGGGGTGTGGCATGAACTAGTAAGCTGACTAGTGCTTTTTAAGCGTTATCAAATGCAAAACGGCTAAATCTGGGTGTTCACAATTTACAGATACTCTGGCTATGTATATGTCTCCACTGGGATTGAGTTTAGGAGCTGCTGCGTTACCGCAACCGACACCAGCATTCGCACACCCAAACACACTGCCTGAAAGGTGCTTCAGAGACGTGGATGAAAACCGAGTTGAAGTTGGTACGGCTGTGGTTTCAGAGGGATACATTCTTAGTCCAGGACAGAAGCTTAGATGGGGCAAATACGAGCGCATCTCCGAAAACAACATCTGAGTATCTGATTGATGACAGCCGTTTTAATAATCACATTCTTTTCTTATTCAAATTATTACACTTGTTTTCACAAAATATTTTGTTTTATGCAATGGTAATAAAAATAATATCGTATTTTTCAGTGTTTAATAAAGATGCACAGCGGAAACACATTTTTTGCTGTAAAAGACCTTATCACTGTGACGCTGCTTATTAAATTGTTAATACTTTTTCCAACATCACTTGTACATGTAGTAACAAATATCGGTAGCTCGCTAACTTCTGGTGCGATTATAGTTACTGAAAAAAAGTATATTTCTAAATTTGCTACACCTTAAAACAATGCAGGACGCCGGCTACACTAATGATAACAATCTACTACTTGGTAAATGGATTTTATATTTATATAAATTATCAGAAAATTTTCATAATAACCAGCGTAATTTTCTAAATTATTATTTACTGCTTTTTTCCACTTAAATAATTTAAATCACTTTTCTGCCATGCAAAAATTTGGATAGTGTAGCTAGTTGTCAGTTGCTCGCTAGAATCAACAAGTTTGTATATAATTTTGCTTAGGAAAATTTTCGGCAATATTCCCGGCAATATTGACAGAGATAGACATTTACGTCTATGAAGTATAGCTATAATATTTCTGCTTGTCTGCCTGTAGAATGCGTTTCCATTTCATCAGTTATTTCGAAAACAATTTGAAGCAAAATGTTTTGAAAAATGCTGTACATGCAACAAAGTACAAAGTATAACGAAATTTTTAATTTTGACTTTGTTACTACATATTTTGTATGTGTTTTTTAATGTGTAGGATTCCTTGAAATAACTGTACTAGTTATAACTTTAAAACGAAGCGGAATCACATAAGAAACAACAAATTATAGTGTCAGTCAACATGGTTTTTAGATGCTGAGCGTAAGCATCTATTGTAATGGTCATGTCCGTCTGTCTGTCTGTCTGTCCGTCTGTCTGTCTGTCTGTCCGTCTGTCTGTCTGTTGGCCGTACACTACAGGTCACAGTTTTGAAGCCATTAACTTTGAAATACATTTAAACGATCAGAAATGCGAGCAGGCAGGTCTGTATTGTTTTTTCAATTTAATCGGACTGACCATTTCCTTACAATTAACAGTTAACTGACCCATGTCAAAAATCAAAAAAGTGAGCTTTTCAAAAACCATTAGATAAGTTAAACCAAGGAGAATGTTCATGTACATACGTAATTTTAAAGTTCTGCGCGGCGAATACAAGTATATTGTATAGCACAGACCCAACTAATCTCAGCTACAGTTTTCATTGTTTTCAATGGTCAGTGGTCTGCTAAGTCAGATACACATGAAATAAGTTATAGATAATCAGTGATCGTCCCTTATGACGTCCTTTAGTTTTAGTTACTCCTATTTCCAACTTTAAAATATTTTCTAACCTATTTGAACTACATGATATGAGTATACATACCTATGTAGCTTATATATATTCAGAGAAGATATTCAGGGATCATCCATAATTACGTCCTTCAAATATCATAGTTTTATGTACCTACAACTTTAATTTTTTTTCAATATATCCTTTTTGACGGTATCGGTAGTGTTCGTAGTGGCTGGTTCGTAGGAATTTTTTCGTAGGTAAAGACGCGTTTCGTAGTGTGTCTACTTTTCGTGGAACGTTTTTCGTAGGCAGAAGATTTGGTCTTTGGAGTAAATGGTGGCCCTTAAAAAACGTTCAAAAATGAATAGTAAAAATAAAATTATATACAAATACGTATTAGCGTGTATTAACAGTCTTGGGTAGCTAGGTCGTGAAATGGTAAACTGGTGTTTATATACAGTGTGTTTCATTGAAATAGACTCAGAGAGGGTAACTTGGACTTAACTTTGGAGAGTAACTTCCCCCCACACACGAATAATTCAATGAGATAATTATTTTTTGTTGACAACCAAAGTTGAATGTAAAGTAAATCTTCTACCTACGAAACACGTCCCACCCAAAGTAGACAAACTACGAAACCCGTCATACAAATAAAGTCCTACCAACAACGTCCTACGAACCACCCCCTACGCACACTACCCAATCCCTTTTTGACACCCCCCTGTTAGCTGTTATTCCATTAGCAATAGCTAAACGGGCACGGGGTTACGCACAAATGATGCTACGTAAATACTTCTTTTCGCAACCCCCACCCAGATTTACAATTACAGAATTACAATACAAAAATTAAAACGCAGTTGATATTTATTACTGTATAAATGTCTGCTAAGTCAAAACTATTTAAAATTCAGAATTGGTGCAAAGAAGAGTGCCATATTAGGGTAACAAGATGGAATTATAAATCACATACCAAATGAAACAAACATAAAAATTGCATCTGTTTTATGTAAGCGTTAAAATTAAAAATAGTCTGAAATGATTTTTGGACAAAATTATTAATGTATTTTCGAATTTCTGAACAGGAAAACACAGTAGACTTTTAACAAAACAATAATCACGACCAGGTTAATGCTATTCTATAATTCTATCTTTTACCGTTTTACCCCTGGCGCTCCTATTTTCCACAACTTTCGCCGGTTTCTCTCTCACCGATATTTAAAACTACAGCAGTGCAGTTAGAAAGTCTTTAAACAAAATTAACCATCTTAATATGTTTTAATCATATTTTGAAATCTTTGTTTTGTGCTATTTGTATCATATTGCAGTTACATTTCTAATTCTACTTTCAGAAATTTTTGTTTTAACGTCAACGTACTTATGTTGGAATTGCATTACAGATTGGGAAATACATACAAATAAAATAAACTTCAGTGATATTTTTTGTTTCCAGAAAATTCGAATACAAAATAAAATTACAATAATTTATTGAAAATCATTAGTTACGAATAACACATTGAATGCGATAAACAAAACAGTTACATTCATATTAGATCGCTAATAAAATAACAAATAGTATTCTTGTTATTAGAGAAACTTAGGGTAAATATTTTGGATTTTCAAAATAGAGCAAAGCACTACAAAATAAAATGTGTACGTTCTGCGACAATAATAGAAACTGTAAACAGGTGCTTCGAATTTTTCACTTTTTATGCATGTAATTTAGATATAAAATAAGGCACAGTTTCTTAGACCAAAATATGCAGATAACATGTAACTGTTTTTCTAATATCTGTATCACAATTATTTAGGCAAACTATTTATATGACTTTGTGTTTGTGATTTACATTTATACTGAAATTAATATGAAAATAGTAATTTGTACAAGTTTTATTGGAAACTGCGGTTAAATGTTTAACCTTAACGCCGTTTAGTTTTTGTAACAATATTGCGTTGTAATTTTTGCCCGTGTGTACTAAAGGTTTGTAAAGAAAGAGCTATTACGAAACACATGCAGTTGACACCAAAAAAAGGAAAATATAGGAATTTCTGTAGTGTTAGATGTGCCACGCAGGAAATCTCCGTGACAGATGCTTCATTTATATTTTAAAGTGTAATGATACACTGATATTACTAATCATTATATTCGTCGTTACAAGTTTAATATAACGTATAATATTAATCGTTGTATATGCGTTATTGTATTTGGTTATAAATAAGCAACAAACGGCTTCATAAAAATGGAATTTAAATAAATAGCTTCAATGGTTTAAATGGTTAAATAGTAAAAAGATAAATAGTTTGTGCGAACTTTATTGTAAATATACAAAACGAAAGCTGAAAGAGAACTCTGTGACTTGGATGGAAAATGTATGTGTAAAATACTAAAGCCCTTGGTCAACTATTCCATTTTCAGGATTATATTTCGGTTCCGCGGCACGGGGTCATTTTGACGTACATCAGGCCACAAACCAGTGTGGTCTATGCTTTGATTGTAAAATAGAGGCAGATTCTGCATGCTATTTACCGATCTAGAAGCAAAATAGAACGCCAAAGATTTGTATTTTAGAAAGTACACGCACTGCAGACGTTTTAATAGAGATATTTTAGGAACTCCCCATTGAATAGGGTAACAATGTTTTTAAATGAATTACTATATAAAATTAAATTCCTGAAATAAAAAATGTTAAAAAAACTATTTAATTTAAATGTTTTAAGAAATATGTAGATTATATCATATCTAGGTAACATGCGAATATGCGTGTCACGATGCCACAAATTTGTTTTACAGGTACTTACCCCAGTAATAACTGTAGTTCACCATTCCATTAAATTAAATTGTATTAAAGGGTCACATGCTACTTTTTCCGATTTACTGGAATACCTGATGTAGTGATTATTTTAATATAAATATATTTTATTTTTAAATCGTAAATGTAATTAAAACAATGGGAGTGTCCGTCTAGAAAAAAATTTAATTATATTGAATGCCTTGACACTTTCTGTAGCGAAGAAACTCAAATTCAAGGGAAACGAAATTACATCATATCCATAAATGATGTGTATCATTTCCTTGGCGCTTATTACGTTTCAAAATGTATTTTTGAGATAATTGCATTCAGGTTTGACGAAAGTAAAGATGGTGGGCTTGTAAAGCAAATTTAATAATGACAATAGGATTATATTAAACTTCATAATTTAATAATTTTATATATTTAATTCAGTTGAAATTCTGCTCCAATTTTACAAAATATAAGTCTATTACAAATTTTTTTTCGAAATATGGATTTAGGGTAATGCTGTGGAATTTTGCTGGATTATTTAATTTAAAAAGAAAAACATGTCAAACAAAAATTGGTACACGTATATAAACTAGCATATATACACACTGTTTTTGTAAAAATAGGTTCTCTACTATACAGCTACCGGCATCAGCAGATAAGATCACCCCTGTATTTCTCCGATTAATTTGTTTGAATTTGCAGCTGTTACTGGTCCATTAACAGCTGACCCTGCAAATGCAACGCCGCCTAAAGCAAATGAATATTATTTAGGGGTATCCTCGTCGAGTTTATCTGCTTCAGCTTCTGGTTTGTGATTCGATTGTTTCCTTTGTGCAGTAGTAGTAGGAGTAGCTCCAAGATTTACACCGCATTAAATTGTTTTACACTTTACATTTATCTATGGTGCTACAAATATATTATAAAACAATGTAACAAGTTCAAATTTGTAGTTCTGCATTAATCCTAATTTTTTGATTTGTTTAGGCAACTTATTAAACAAATAATTTTACTACAAAGAAAAAAAACAGACTTGATGGAACAACTCGAACTTCTTGTAAATGTAGATAATTTTGCTTTGTTTAATTTATGCAAGCAACGCATCCTAATGAAATTGCTTTAATTGTTAGTTATTAGTCTGAAAAATATAAATACTGTTCTTTATACTGTATAGCTTAATTTTATTTCATTTAAGGCACATTTTCAAAAACCAAATCAATGTAAATCTAGACTAGATACAAAATTAGAACTATGCCGCATAGTTAGTACCAGAAGTATGCTCTAACTAACCAATGTGGTTGATGCTTTGTTTACTACCCTGTAAAAACTCTACACAAGTGTCTCTATTATATTAATATAAACTCAAAAGTAACGCAGCAAGCAATTCTAATATGTTGAGCACTTGTCTGGGTTTGGTTATTCTTGAGTCGCGCAAATCTGTTTAGTTCCAAAATTGGTCCATTTAAAATATTTTCATTGAAGTGAAAATTGATTGCTGTCCTGCATATATTTTAAATCCAATAAGCAATAATTTTTAAACTGCTCATAGTTGTAATAGTCATTTGAAAATCAAAACCGCTACAAATTACTAATTTCCATCGAACAGGCACAGTTGCCAATTAAAGTAATCGATTGAAAATTAAAATTTTTAATGTTCTTGGATTCTGTATGGAATATTTTATTTGTTTAAATCTCGAAATTACACAGCATGACATTGAGTCGCATGACTCGCAATTAGTTATTTACAGCCACAACACAGTACATATTTACACGTCCAATTAAAAGGGGTTACAAAATCTTTCTAAAAATAAACAACGACATTTCAACTGATAATAAGTAAACGCCAATTAAAAGGATTTAAAACATTCAAAAAAATGAACTTTGTAATTATGTGGTGAATTTCCGTGATGCGGGCATTTGAAAAAGGCTAATTGGTTTACTATTAAAATAAAACACATTAAGTTACAAAGCAAAATACCAGATTTTCTAAATCTATCGAATACGCACTATGGTGCATTTTTTAGTTGGTTTGGCATATTCTTGTTATCTAATTATGACAATCTACATTGTTTTCATGCCGTTTTGTAAACTAAACGGAATCAAGATATTCAAAAATGAGTAGATTCTATTGAGTGATCCTAATATTCAAGACCTTTCCATTGGTCTAGAAAATTTAAAAATTCGTGTTCTTGATTCTGCAAGTACTAGTTGGAACAGCAAACGTATTTTAAATTTGACGACTCTCCATGTTTTTTTAATATAGCCACGAATATTGAAAATGCTCATAATTTCGTAGGCAAAGGACAAAAACGACAGAGTAATTCCAAACAACAAGCAATGATGTGCTGATAAAATCAAAGTATCTTTCAAGTTTAACTTTTGCAAATAATTATTTTCATTGTGTCTTCCTTTAGATTTATCTTGTAAGTACGTATAAAACAATCCTCTTTGTTTTTGTCCAATTAAACCTTTCCACATTTCCCACCAGTAGCCGACAATCCCCGTATTTAAAATCCTTTTAAATAAATCAACTGTAACGTCCACATTGGACAACCTAAACTGCCAGACACGGGACAACTCAAAAAACGTTTCTTTGCAGCGGTACATTTGGCGTGCAAAGTAGGTTTTTATTGTGTCTAGGATAATATCATACATATTGCTGCTTAGCAAGAATGCAGTTCGGTCTTGAATAAACATTTTACGAAAAGCTGACGACGAGTTTAGAACAATGTCATTTGTCACATTAAGTAACATTTTGTGATTTCTCAAGATCTCCAAATCAGCTCCATAGACGTCCTCCCAGTTTGAAATAACTTTTTCAAAAATTGAATTTGCTTGTTTGTAGAACTTGTAGTTCTCACTGATTAGAGTTGAAAATGTTTTATGTACTTGAATAGGGCGCGGAACTATTCGAAAGCTTTGCAAATAACATATAAATACATTGCTAAGTAGCATACATATTAGAATCCAGAAACCGTAAAACGTTGGAAACCTTGACGTTAAAGTCAGCCTAATAGGAATGCTCGTTATTTGAAAAAGCAAAGAATACAGGGAAATTTCAATAATTTTTATAATTTTGAGTGATGTTATAAAAAGTTTGCAAATAATGGCAAATAAAACAATACTGATACCAAAAACAATCCAAACATTTAAATCGAATGGTTCAATAAGTGAAAACAAGCTGTTTGGGATATCAACATCTAAATTCCTTCCAAAAACCAGAACAAAGGATACTTTGTCAATGTCAACATGGTATGTAAATGAGCTGTACTGAGAGCGAGCCGCTACAGCAGAAATATGGCCTTTCCAACATTTACGTCCTGTAATAGTGTTTGCGGTCGTAGATTTGACAGGCAAAAGCGTAAAGTTTAACCTTTTAGCAAGAATATACAAAAGCTTAACGAGTGGGATTCCAGG
>JAQFZE010005608.1:0-10162 GCA_034695245.1 Dicyrtomina saundersi
AGTCCATCCGTCCGTCAAGTAACCCGACCCGTCCTACGGACGGAATGTAACCGCATTTATGAAACTTTAATATGCTTGCACAATACCGAGTAAATAAATAATTTTGAGGTTGCTCCGATTTAACCGCAGTTCTTACACGGTGCCCGACCTTGAATTGACTTCTTGCACTGTGCCATCACACAGGTTTTGTCTTTCCAACATTAGTTGGGCCTACTTCTATGGCGAACTTGATTTTACATTGACGTTCAGAGCCGCCGAGCCCTTCACTGCCTTGTGGACGAGGAAAACCCAGTAGGAAAACTTGCCACCGCCGCTGGACTCGATCCCCAAGACTTGAAGCAAGCATTTGCTTAAACAGCAGATTTATAGACACCAGTGCAGTAAGCACTGAGCTATGCGGGCTCGCTTACACAATACCAAGTTAAATGATTCATCCTATCGCACAAATTTTGGTGCATTTTTTAGCAAATTTTTTTAAGAAACTAAAATTACAATTTATTAAAGAAATGGTACTTATTACGGTTCGAACTGGTTTGCACGTTTTAGTGTTCTATTTGATACACATGTTAACATTTAAAAAAGGGTTGAAGCATGCAAAAGCGTTAACAGTACGGCCCACATAGGTTTTAAAATTAAAAAGAGGAATTTCGGATTTTATTAAAGCAAATTCTGAGTGTTACTACCATTTAGTGGGCCTGCTTTAGATTTAAGTACTTAAGTACTTTAATTTCGAAAAGCTGTGTTTTCATCTGATATGTAAAAATTTTATTACGTAATATTAGTAATAAACTAAAGCCGTCTATCATGTTCCTAATTAATTGTCTGATTTGGACGGATCAAAAATTCTTGTAAAGTGCAACATTCGAGAAATTATATTCCGTCCAGCACATGACCTTACTATTTTAAACTGGGATGGCCTGCGTAGTTATTTTGGATCTCAATAACCATAAGACGTCGATAAAACTTACGAATACGGCGATGACAACAAATTTAATTTTGGAAGTATGTATGGGCATTTGTTTTGCACATTTTTTAAATGATTAACGAATCAATGGAAATCCTTGAGCAAAATTCTCTAATAGTCGTTGCTCTGAGAAGAAAATAATTAAGGACCTCTTTGAACTATTGCCGAGCAGCAGGCAGCAGATTCAAGAAAGGTACCTAATCGCCACGTGAATCACGATCAGATTTGTAATAGCGAGGGAAGAAAATCCCAGACTGTACGATTTAGATTCAAGACCGTAGAAAAGAATCTAACAAAAGAAGACGCTCTGAGACGAGCCATCTTTAAGCCGAGATTTAGGAATCACGGCCAGCCAGCATTTTCAATTTGATCCAGAACTACCACTACATTCTTTCTCGTATTTTCGTGCTCGTAGCATGCGTAACATTTCGTTTTTTCTACAAAATATTACTGAGTCTATTTTGTTTCGTACTGGATTGTAGATTTCAATTTTATAAATCTCGTTAGATTTATTGTTTTGTTCGTAGATTATCTCAAAGTTAGAATCCACTACATTTTTGGTATTTTTGTGCTCGTAGCATTCGTAACATTTTGTATTTTCTACAAAATATTACTGAGTCTATTTTGTTTCGTACTGGATTGTAGATTTCAATTTTATAAATCTCGTTAGATTTATTGTTTTGTTCGTAGATTATCTCAAAGTTAGAATTACGTTTATTGGTCGTAGATCACTCCGAAATTAATTATTAAAGTGAACTAAATCCCGTAGCAGCCCCAGATCCAGAAACGAGTAACTCATTGAGGGTACGTGCGTGTATTACAGTATCATATCCTACTTAGTATATTATATAAAATAAATTGGACGAACTCGAATTAATACAATCATAAACTTTTCCTTTTATTTCGTTTTCAACATTAAAAGTATCTGTATAATTTTCTTAGGTACATTTTGTTTCAAGGAAAATAATTCCCACTTTCATTTTTATTTAATAAATCTTAATTGTAAAATATTTTAAATTCACATAATTTAATTTTTCCATACGTTCTATTTATTGCATTGTGTACCTACTTATATTACGCATAATATAGTGCGTAATTTAAAAATAATTTTATTCGAATTTGCTATACCGATATTTAGTCTATAGCTCATCAACTAACCCACTTATTTAGATAATTAATTAGTTGCACGAGGTCTTAATTGTATGTAATTCCCCATCGTCATAAATCTCTTATAAAGCCGTTATGGTTTATTTATTTTCAAGTTGCATTTTGGGTTTTCAGCACTTCGGCCAGTGAACCCAGCAATAAATTTAAATTGTTTCCTTGAAAGTCGGAAATTTTTGAGTCGCAGTTTTTCTCCGTTTAATCAAGGTGCGGGGTCATTTGATACTGACCCCGTTCCCCGCCATCAACCCTTAAATTTTATTTAGTATTTGTCCTTTAACCATCTAGATATAAAATAAAATTAGGTAGAATTTATTTTAAAGAGTGTAAACTGAAACACTGCCTGTAGCCGCAAGTTCGATTCTGACACTTGCGTTGGTGGTAGAAAACGGTTAAAAATAATTAAGTTAAAATTAGTTGTGCAAATTAACAGTTGCGTGACGTTGCAGTAAGTGGCTATCTTTTTGAACGCCCCCTAGAAAACAAAAGTTAAATATAGTTAAGTTAGGTTATTCTCATAATTTACAAAATTTCGAAAATAAATATATAACTAAAACTAGATACAGTGTAACAATCATATAATATACTACGAAAAGGATTGCGAGCCTTTTGCATTATATTAAATAGAAGTTTAGGTGCACGACAGTGGAAAGCGTAGAATTTTGTAATAAGGGTGGGCCATAGTGGTAGTACCTTAGCATTACCCAGGCCTTTCCCTTTCTTTTTTGTCCGTTAATTTTCGAGAGAGAAGTTCATTCTGGCGACGGCACTTACTCGCTTCTTACACAACACAAAAAAGCTACCAAGTTTAACCTAAAGAAATGCATTTCCTTTTACGAAAAGTGAATTTCGTGTAACTTCGAAGTGTCGAAAGTATGACCATCAAAGTTTCGAATTAATAGTTTTGACTGTAGGTACTGTGCATCGTAGCAACTATGTAAAAGTTAAAGCTAGAAAATTTTGTCGTAAAACGAAGCCGATAACTGCATTGAATTAGCAGATTGTAATATCCGTAAGTTTTCGCTATTTTCTTATGCTCTTAGAAACTAATCATGTAGCTGCGAATATATTAAATAGTTTGCTAGACTGGTACATATTTGTAGAATTTTATTGAAATGCACGACAAGCATCTGCTCCTTATTTATTTTTTTATCCTACTTACATTTATAATTGTTATCAAAGTTCGCAATTTTTCGATTCAGCTACGAATTTACAAACCGATTGTCAAGCCTAAACACGTATGTAAATCCCTTTTACCAAAGCAAAAACCCTGTAGGATTATTTATTATCGTCATTTTCGGTATTATCACGGTTTCGCATACCGTGGCTTTGGTCGAAATCGGCCATTTAACCTTGTAGATTGCAATCGATTCAAAACGTAACTAGTACGAAAAATACGAGGTCAAAATATTTATATTTAAAATTATAAATCATAGTAATCTTTTTGTTCGAATCTCTATCGCTTTCGTATCTTCGTCTTATTCTAATCAAAGAATTACGTCCTCGCTTTTTTCTTAACGTAATATTTTGAGGTCAAATCATTCATATATCGAAATCGTGGATAACAATAATTTGCTTTTTTGTTCGAATTTCTTTCGTTGCCGATATTGTTCTCGTTAAATCAAAGACTTACGTTGCCGTCTTTTTGGTAATACAAAATTGAAGGTCATTTCATTTCGTACCGTAAAATATTCTTTTTCGTTTTGTTTCGATTTAATTCGTTGCCGTATATTACGAATTGTCTAAAAACTTAACGTTAAATATCATAAAATATATAAATACGGACAGCTCAATTTTAGGCATAGACATTATTGTGTGAGGTCATTTCGTGCGAGAACAAAAACTGTAAAGTCGTAAATTAGCAACAACAGACAATTTTAATCGTCTCATATGAAAATTAACTAATTGCAATTTTTGTGTCTTATATTTTAGCTTGGAAACTGACTATTTGAAGTAGATCCAAGAATCGCTTCCTACTTTATTAAACGTAGGCCAAAAATTCCGAATTTTACCTGCTGACCAAGGACAAAGTGCCAACTTCGTATTGTTTCGAATCTCCTAAAACCGACTGTAGGAAAAAAACCTAATTTCAACCACAAGCCGAGTTCTGTGAAGCTGTTGCGATCCTTTCCGTTTGTAGTTGTTGTAATTGTCATTTAACCGTGATCAATCGATTTAATTAAACGCATTAAATTCGATTCAAGGTATATAACATACTATAGGAACAATAATTCATACCTATATATAGTAGGATAAAATATATTACATGCTTTCGTAAAATGCTTCTTAAATTTTTAATGCATCAAAATCGTGAATGTTGCGCGAGTCGATTGTCCGCATCTCACAGGCTAAGTATAACCCTATAAATTATTGTATTTCATTAACATTCATACAAAAATACGAACGTTCATTTTACGTATACAATTCACATATATTCTTTTTGCATGCACGTAGAGATCCATAGAACGTAAGACAGTCCATTTATTTGCCGAATCGATAGAACATACCTACATATCAACGAACACGCCGTCTTTTACGAAAAATTGCATCGCCGTACATAGTGACCATTTGGTAACCTTGTGACCCTATAGTGAATTATTTAATCGTATCGCATAAATCCAATCCGACCGTCGCCACAAATTACTATAAATTTCCCATTAAGGAAGTGAATTCCGACTGTCTAGACTCTACTCATTCGAAGTAAATATAATTCTTTGAGTTACTCTTTTGTTTAAGTACATCGACCCCAGACCGTAGATAACACTTGTCTAGTTACTAATTATAATCAGCTTTAACCTCGCATTTCGAGGAGATTTATGATCTACAAATTTATAATTACGAATAAATTAAAATATAACAATAGTAAGGAAATCCCGTTTCCTTGAATTTAGGCAAATCAGAGCACACACGTACTTAATAATTATCATTATTGCCGAATATCAAGTACTACAAAAATCCTAAGGATAAAATTAACTAGTAAAATAGATTTAATTACTGCCATGATCTAAGGTCATATCAGATACAAACCGTGGGGAATATTATAAAAGACGACTGAATAATTGGTATGACTTTCTGCCATTAATTGAGAACAATCGAATTTAAGTTACTTTTAATTTACATCGAACAGTAACGTCGCTTTACATACGACTGTAGGTAACTATATATAAGAAAAGTAGGTACTAACACGAAACAGAACCCTGAATGACTATAGCTATTTTAGGAAATTAACTTCGAATTCGTGTTCAACCTTTTATGGGCCACGTTGAATTAAATAAAAATATTTATCGACCTGGCATGAATGCAAATAAATACGTTATTAATCGACTTGGTACTTTAATACAAATAAATCCAAACGTAGGAAACGATGCTTAATTAAAATTTTTAATTCAAGGATTACCTGACCATATAGCCAAAAAGGTAATTGCTTGTTCAAGCATTGATAATTTAATCGACACTTTGAACTGCCTTTTAGCTACTTCTATATACAGACGCTATTACAAACAATAGATACCTACATATTAAAATTAAATTATAACGAACGTAGCTTACGATCAAACTACCTACGTATATATTCACATTTTACACTAAAAATTAAGGGAGTTTAATATATCTGCGATATCAACATCCTGGCTGACTCAAATAAGCCTAGTACTTCAACCAACGATAGTGAAATCGAAGGAAAGCAAAATCCCCAAAATCTTGAAGCTGGAGTCAAAACCGAATCACTATTTCATAGTGATAATTCGGGCTTTAAGAGAAAACCGAATCTCAACATTTGGAACGAATTAATCAGAAAGCGAAAAATTTTCAAAAGGACGTAGACGATCTTTTTAAAGCTGGACACGTAACTGAATTTGAAACCAAACCGCACGTAGCTAATTTATTTTTCGATATTGACCCTTTAGTCATAAGTAGTATGACAGGTAAACTAGTACCTAAATTAAAGAAAATAGACGACGTGACCCAAGCTGTTTCGAAATTTTTCAAATCACAAATGCCTTTAGGTGACAACTTTTCAAATAGAGATGCAGCGGCAGCCTAAAATACTGGCAACAATGGAGGAAATAGTAATAATGTTACTTCTCCTACAGCTCCTTCTGGCCCACCTGTCAATCATTTGACACCAGAACATATAGTGGCTATCGTTCAGCCATTTTACGAAATCTGTTCAGGCGGTATGGATATGAGCCAAATTTGTTTAATCAACGAACCGAAATTAATTGAGCCAATCGGTCACTTTCGAGGTGAACGAGAGGCTGCACGAATATAACTGCTCAACAAATATAAAAAGGAAATTATTTGAAGTAATATTACAGCGTATCAAGCGATCACGTCGTTAGATCAGCTGCTTGAAGCCCCAGCCAAAAGTTGGTAGCAATCCTAAAAAGTGCATTATGTCACTACTTGTAAATTCGGAATACCGAGCTGTCCATCTTCATGTTTAAACTGTACAGTCGTATCACGCCAAATCCATTAATTTAAGGTGTGGGTAATTTCATGTACTACGTGATTCAGGTCCATTTTTTCTGGTGTTTTTTATATTTAGGTACTTATAGTCTACACTTTCATTGTATTTTTTATCGTCAAAGTCACATTTAGATTTGTACACGCCATTGTAAGATTTGCCGTTATGCTGCAAGCCCCAACACAGTGCTACTGGTTTCAGTAACACAACATAATTACTTACTTCTCCTTTAAACGGTTATTTGCATTTGGTATTGTTCGTACCAGCTAGAAACTCAATTTTAAAATTTTTGTCATTATAAGCTTTTCCTTTTATTTAATGCCATAAACCGTGTGATTTTTTGCATAAAAAGCAATGAGAGACGTGTGAAAATGTCAGCAATAATACTATTTGATTTTGAAAATTTTATTAGGATCATATGTATTTGCTCAGGATTTACGCTGATGACTTTTTTTTTAATTTCAAAATAGGCTCTGGGTCATACACTTTAGCGCAAGGTACGCTACGTATGAGGTTTTCTAGTACATGCTTAGCTATAGCTGGCTGTATCCTGCTAGTGTATTTCAAACACACTAGTTTAACGTCGTAATTTTTAAAATTTAGAGGTGTGGGATGGATAACAACAAAGTTGGCTGGTGTTTGGAGTATAAATATAGTTTTGCTGGTCTCTTGTTATTGTTATGTAGAAATTTTTGGTACCTGCCTGGTTTCGATCTAATAGGAAACAGCAGTATGTGTCTAATTTTCTGCGTTTTTTGTTGCTTTGCTGTTTATTAGCGTTAGTAAGTTATTAAATAAACGGTGTAGAACTCATGCTTATCCTTTAACTCTACTTAGATATACTTAATCGGACGATCCAGCAATGATGTTGTGATTTAAATTTTTTAAGTAGTATGTAACTCGTATTGTTTTCAAGTAAAAACCCTACACAATGAACCACATTACAATTAAATTCTGGTTAAAGCTTGGGTAAAGGATAAAAATACATTGACGCGATTGTCCAAAGTCTCTCTATTTATACATGTTTTATTAAATGTTGTTTTAACTCAAGTAATACGCTGCAATATACTTAGCTTTTTCAAATTTTAATTTAGTACAACTAATCTGCACACAGTTGCCAGGCTTGAACGCTGTTATACGATTTTTAGTATCGTAAATTAGATCTGAGTAAGCAAAGTATGGAGCTACATTATCTTATCTAAAAAATTTCACGATATTAGGCAACATGTAGTGAAAAGTGTTGTTATCTGTTTTTACAAATGCAGAAAATATTTTAAGGATACGATTTGTTTGCTTTTCAGTTATGTACCTGACCACCATCTTAAAAAATGTCCTACATAGGCAAATAAATACTGTGTTCAAGCATGTGCATGCACTTTATATAAATATGTTTTTACTGTATTTATTAAGAACCTAGAAGTTGGTTATATGTTACCTCATTAGCTTTATATAAAAGAAAGAATATTATATAAAGAAATAATTTATGTTGTACTATAAATTGTAAAAACAACGTACTTATTACAGTTAGAAACGTCACTGTAAAGCTCGTACAGATGTATTGAATGTTCGAACTCGTCCATTTCTTCTGCAGTGAGAACTCGGTCTCGAATGTAATGCTGCCATTTGTAAAGTTTAAACAGGTCTTCTAGTGTACACTTTTAATAGCGCAATTGCTATAAAAACTGGTAGTACCCTTCGTAATTAAGATTTGTACAGCTTTGACGAAATAAATGATTTTTTACAAACGCAATGTCAAACAATTTGAGACATATACTGCTTGTTGTAAATCATTTGACGATTTTATAACAAATTATTTGTACAACAAACTGTCTCCTAGACATGAACACTGCAAATAATTCTAGAAGGCTACTATTGTTTTTTTTCCAAAAGGCAAATAAGCTCAAGAAGAACCGAATAAAGCTAAATATCTATTTACATAATAATGTAGACTCAAGCCTATAGTGCAAATTTTGTGCAACAGAAAAACTTGACGAAACGCAATTTTATCCGGAACTAAAATTATATTAACTAACTGATCTATTAAAGCTCATGTTTCACACAGTTTATTCTTAAAACATGAGTGCAGCGTGGTTCCCTTTTAGTTTGACGCAAAAGTCCTAATAAATATGACGTTTTAAATTCAAACGTAGGGTCTCAAACTTGTTTTTGCGATCACAAATGATGAATTGTTTTTAACACCTACGACTTGCTGCTGCCAGGAATGCCGCAGAAAATGAGGCGTAAAAGATTCTGGTAAAATTGTTTCTTAATTAATCCAATTTGAGTCCTGAATAAGTCGACTATACGTTTTTGCTTAGGAGACATAAATTTTGTTGGAATGCAACTTCAGGAGGAGCATACTACTGTATTTTTGCGTTCTGTTTTATAAAATTAAACTGTATTGCCATAATGTGAATAATGTTAAGACGAGTTTATATTTTCCTATATGGCTTTATCTTAATCGCATGCGCAGTTGCACTCATTATTGTCTTTTTCTGAAAGACGTTTTTTGCTAGAACATAATGAACATAACCATGATTCAAATTAAATGCATAAAAATAGAATTTCAGTACAAGTGGTACAAGCGGAATTGGAAAGCTGTATCTTCCTGACCCAGGCTGATTTGCTTTACAAAACATTGCAAGTGTCTTCTCTATGTCTTTTTTAAATTTATCTGGATTTATTAATCAGTCTTTTAATTGCTTCTTAAGCGTATCTTTTACTAGACTGATTATGTTTTACTACCTTATATAATGCAGTGAGCCATATAGCTTTATCCCTAGTATTGTTACAAAATATTCTCTGGATACGCGTTAAAAGATAAAATATATTACTATGACGTGTTCCACATAAAGTTCATAGTTGTATTTGGCTATATGTATTTGTATTTAAACGCGAGTATACGTGTCTATTTAAATATTTGCTTTCATTAAGTTTAAACTAAAGGCCCTTTTTATTTCAAAAAAGGCGCCCCAGTTTTCAATATGTATTACTAATAAGATTTTAAAACTGTACAGACAGATACGTAAATATTATTTGTAAATCGCATGGTTTTAGTGAAACCTAACTTGAGTATAATTTTTAAATGTTAACTAAGTAACGCCAAGTTCACTTATACTAATAAACAATCGCGTTAGTCAATATCTTAGTTGTATTTCTTAAGAATACATTTATATTCGTGTATACTAAAAGTTTGTGTTTGAATTTTTAATTCAAAACAATATATAAGCGACGTGTAGTTTAGCAATACAATTTTTAGTTTGCTTTTGTCGAAAACTAAGTTTAATTTGTAAATAATACTCTTATGTTAGTGTATACTGAAAGTTTGTTCATAAATTTAAAATTGAAAACAATATAAAGCAAAGCGTACATTATTTACATTGCTGAAGTTTAAATTGAATGTGCATTTGTAAAGAATATATTTTTATTTGTGAATACTGAAAGTATGAATTATTAATTTCAAACAATATCAAAGCAAGGCGTAGTTCAGCAATACAAGTAAACGATTTTTGCAGTCAAACCTGTTGTATTCGTAAAGAATACTTTATTATTTGTGTAAACTGGAAGTG
>JAQFZE010005609.1:0-10162 GCA_034695245.1 Dicyrtomina saundersi
AAAGGAGAACCGGAACTTTATTTCCACAAACGACAACGCGAGACTGAGCACAATATATAATATAGGATAGGAAGGATCTCATCAGCATCAGAAAATACTTTTTATTTTTCAAAAACTCAAATAGAATTTCATTCTGTTTTCTATAGTTCCAATAATATCTTCTCCCAACAACCATATAGCTTGATACTTTTCTTACTTGTAATACTGTGTAAAGAAAGATAGAGAGAAACTCTGGCTCTGGCTCCCTCTCCCTCTCTCACGTTCTGTGTTCTGCCAAGAAAATTACAATAGAACCATAAAGTTAAAGAAACCAAAACTACTATATAGGAAAGGAAACAGATCTCTAAACTATTCATCCATAATTCATAGACGGGGCAAAACATGCATAAAGTTCTTTGGTAAAAACGTTCCACACAGATAAGAAGCATATTTCCATTTGATCAAAACATAAGTTCCTTCCATCTTTATTATACAAACTTTTCAAGAAAAGCCCTCGCATCTCGGATCATATTATTTTCTTGGTCTAGTTCTCGGTGTCGGTGTCGGTGTCGGTGTCGGTCGTCGGTGTCGAAAGATATTGTACTTTGTTTGTACTGTAACAAACTATACAACCAACCCCGAAACGTTTCATAATTTTGTAGCTCGTCGTGGTGTTGAATGGATTCTATTCTACACACATATTATATAGATAAAGTTTCAGGGAATGGAGTCGGAAATTATTATACGATCACAGTTCTCCCTATTATAAAGCTCCCCTTATTATACCCTTAAGCCTATTGGCCTATCCAGATTTCAAACTTTGAAGATTTCCTTATTTTTTTTTATTGAAAATAAATCCACCGTAATTCGCAAAGCAAAAAATCCCATTATACTTTTTAAAGTTTCTACATCTTGCACACAAAACAAAATTACTCCGCCCAAGTTTAAAAAACACTCAGATGTTTTTCTTTATTCAAGCAAATTGAGCAATTTTCTCATTTAATACTGCTCCATTACTTTTCGTTTTTGAAATTGATTAGCAGTTATACAACCCTAGTCTTTTTGAATCACCAATTTTGACAAAAGTAATAATATATATGTACTATATTTCATTTATAAATATTGAAATTAAGAATCGTGCACAAGAGGTAGTTGAAAGGAAAAATATTACATACAATTTTAAAAATAATCAATAATATTCCCTATTCAAAATACATATATGTGAAAGCTGACAAAGGATTTGTAAGGAAGATGCTACTGTTGACTGTATAGGTCTCAATTACAAATTAGGTAGATACCTATACCTTGGAGATTGGGGAAACGGTAGGGTGCATGGGATCATAGGTACACTGATATGTATGGGCAATACAGATATTAAGGTTCATATCAATGATAATAGGACAAATATTGTAGGAAAAACTCTGAACTGAATTCAATTATCCAGCGGATCGAGCACACAGCAAATAAGACTACCAAATGTTTGTTTAGGAAAATAAGACAGATGCTCAAAACGTGATACGGCGGAGTCGACCCAGTTTGTGGCCCTCATGTTTTCCTCATATGTTCAAGCGTAGGCGTAGGGAAGATGCTAAATAAAAATACAACCACACTTACAAAAACATACGTTGGTATAGTTCTGCCTGCTCAAAAAATATATTCATATTCAAGAAATAAAGTACATCAATAAATATCATTCAGTCAGAGATCAAAGGGAATGACGTGCTTTGAAAAAGAGAACGAATGTGTACGTACAGCAGCAGTACAGGATAAAAATGTTCGCTTGAGTTGTTTTATAGCTATACAAGAAAATTAATGGCATAATTTTACAGTTATATTGCCAGAAATGTTTTTTGATCTAATTATTGTTTCGAATCAAATAAGAATAATCGTTTCTTTTAGATGCAGAGCTTTAGGTCATTGCAGCATCTAAATTGAAATGCTTATGCCTGTCCGTCCGTCCGTCTCTCGGTCGTACACTGTTGTGGGTCATAATTCTTGGCCAATTTGATTTGAACTACTATTAAAAGATTACAAATCTGAGGAGGAAGAAGCCTATTGTTTTTGGTGAGTACGTGTAGTGAGTACTACTCTTTCTTGTTCCTTTACATCACGTAATTTCCAAGAGTATTTCACGCATACATTTTTTTTTAGATTACCTTTCAATATTTAATTAATCCTTTTCTCCTGATCAGATTAGTTGAAAGCATCTCCTTCGTGCCCTTAGTGGACAAATCCAGCTCGAAGCGCCAGAATGTTACGTTCTTTTTTGTAAGAAGTCTACGGAAATTATTCTCAACGAATTTTCAAAAGCATAATTTTACATGAGTATTACTACTACTATGTATATACTGTCATGGTCACTATATGTATCATGTTTGGCTATTATGCAGTTTAGGATTTAGCTAATAGACTGTTATGTAAGTCATATGCATCTATTTTGCGCAAAGGTTTCTGCTATATTTTTCTTTCTATGGCCAGAGTCCAGTGTCCAGGCCACTGCACTATTTCTATGCTACCTTTTTTTGTTTCTATAATATACATATATTTATGCGTGTATAGCTACAATACTAAACTTGACAAATGACTACATGCAAGGAATCAAATAGCACAACAGATTGACACCACTGACAAAAAATATAGTTGACAATATAAATACGTTCTTCGGGTGTAGCCGTAGATCATATGGACATAATACATGGAAGGTTTTCAGTCTGAAAAGTTGATGATAAAGCTGGGGGACCCTCTGGACAAAGGATATCAAACGGTTTCCAGCTAAATGAATTACACAGATGAAAGCTTGCCCGACAGTTTTGATCCTCCATGCTCGATTTGTGTGTGGATTTATTGAAAACTTGGAGTAATGCATCCTGAACCTGAACGGGAAGGTCCATGTCCATCCTTTCGATATACCTTGTGTAGTGGTGCATTGGTATATATAGCGCGGGGTACAATTACGTAGCCATGGACGAAGATGCTAAATAAACCCATAGTTTTATTTTGTAAAGTTTTAATCATATCTCTCCTTGTACAATATCTATATCGTGAGTTAGCTATTGGAGATGAAACCTTATTAGTCACACAGTCAAATTTTTGACAGAACCTTTTTGACACGAACATACAATATTATTATCTGTTTCTGAATCCTATTAAATAGTCCAGTATAACAATTAGGTAGGGTACTTTTGTCTTGTTCCCGAATTGAAATTTGATACTCGCTTTGATTTCAACTCCACATGGCTATTCTATAGAAAACGAAAAAAAAACATATTGAATCATGGTAAATATTTTAATTTAATTTTCTACAAGCTTTGAACTAGAAAATACTGGATGACTTAAGAATTAGATTGCATAGCGGTATACATGCATAATTATATTATGCGAAAATAAGCTATATAGAAAAAGTGTGAAATGCAGAAGGGTAGAAAAGTTTTTTGGGAGACATGGAGAAAAATGTTATTCAATTTATTTCCCATAGTCCTATTTCGTTTACGTTTTCCTTCAGCAGAGATGCTGGGATGGAATTCAAAAAGTTATTTTCTGCTTCACATAAAGTGTATAAAGTTTTCCTTGGTATTTTTTTGTTAAACAAGAAAGTTGTAGCGAAATAACCAGGACCAGGACCAGGATCATAGGAGAGAGATAGGCTCGCACCAGCTCAAGTGAACCCGGTACTGTTATTTGTTTTTTCTCTCTCCTGTTTGTTAGTTCCTACCACACCTAATGCATATACATCCTTGTCCCCTGTTGCACGCATACAATTCTCGTGAACGTGACGCGACTTATGATTATTATACATGTACACAATATGCCTTTCACGACTCCGGTCTACTCCTATTTTTTCCCTGGCATTTTTAGTTTCCCCGTTATATAGTCAGAACATCATCGACGACAGTAAAAGAATTTTCAAAGTCCTAGTCGTATTACATTGCAGAGTACACAATCAACAAGGTCAGGCTATAGGTATAGCTACTAGCTATACAGTATATAGCCACTCAAGATTGAGGTTATGCAAAACTGAGGGAAACGCTGATACTTTTCCTTCCTTCGTTGGAACATCCTCTGGTAGAATTCAAATCAGCAAAATTGTAAGCTATACACAAACAACAATCATCCATCACGGAAATAAATGTTATTTGCCGTCTCTATACAAGTTTTTGAGGAAAATACCAATAGCCGATAGCATGAGGATATTGGTCAAATAGTCAAGTGTGCCTGTAATTTGTTCTCCCCCTACTTAGCATTTAACAATAAAATTTAAAACTGGATTCTCTGGTTTTAAATTACCTACTACTTTTACATGTGGTACTATATAGTTTATGTATTGTGCCTAATAATTGTTGGTGGACACCATTAAAATATTATGCACTTTATTTGGTGTGGAAACAATATGTATATACTAATTACCAGGAGTAAAGTCACGTTAGTCTATATAGCCACTAGCAGGTCTATTAAGAATTTCAGTGAGTTGGTAAAATATTAGTTTTAGTAATTGAACTTTTGTCCTGTATATTAGTATTATGGAGAGACTGAGATTGCTTAAATACATGAACAGATTACGCTTTAACGACTTACTTTCCACAGTCATAAATTTAGTTTTTTATGATATTTTAGCAGAACTCTTGTACAACTTTTGTTGTGGGCATCGTGTTGATTTATTATTAGGTCTTTCCAAAATTATTTCCTTCGTAAATGTCAGTTGCTGCAGGTGACTAAAGGAGTTAATTGTCAGTCCATTGCTGATAAAGTCCTGCACGTTTTTTAAGTATCAGCTCTGTGGGGAATGTGCCATACGTAGTATGCACATAATATTATGTACTTCATACATAACTGCACGAGTAGGCGGGAAAGTTCTACACTCTGCAGGGTTTTTCCGTGTGTGTGAACACTGTGAACTGTGAAGGTATTGTATAAGGCCAAAAAATCCATGTAGGTACCTGAATCCCGTGCCTTTGATTCTTACAAATAAGATACATAAAACGCTAACGATGCGTTCACCCGCCTCATGCCTGATGGGGATGTAGTTGATAGGAGACAGATGCGGATTTCTTTTCCAGGGAAAAATGACACAAAAACCGGCAGTGTGGCTTGGGTGCAAATAAATACATTGAGCGTAATAAGTCAGGAAGTAAAATGGAACCCCAACCGCTACGGCAACCCAATGAAACAGTCAGCACCAGCAGCAACAGGACTTTGTTGTAAGTAATCAAACCGTAGGCGGTTGGGATTTGGTTTTTAGTATTCCCAGAATTTCATTATATTTATTCGGATCTCCGACTCCGACACCGACACACAGACGCAGACACCGTAAATTCAGTTAATTACAAATTAATGTTGAGATGAACTCAAAGATCAGCACTTTTCCCTTTGTTTGTTGAATGCGTGTCAGTACTTCCGTGCAAAGTAGATTTCATATTATTTAATATTATAAACATATCAAAGTAAAGTGTACTGCTAAGCACTTTTAAAGGAAGGACGACACAGCTCACAGCGGTTAAGTGAACTGAATTTTAAAATGAATTTGAAATACTTACAAAAAATTGAACTTCCCATATAGTAGTATACATCTCTGTTTAAACGATTAACTTACATAGAACTGAACTCAAATCTGTTCAAATAACATTAAAAGAGGGAAATTCTTGTAGTGGAAATCCTGCACATCATAAAAATATTATATAGAGAAAGAGTCACACAAAAATCGTAGAAAAATGATTTAAAAATTAATGTGACATAAAGATGTGAAGAGACGGAAGCATTAAAAAGGGAGTTTTGCCTTGTACAAGTTGTGGAGAGAGAGATGAGAATTTTTGACTTTGACACAATACAATGCGGGTAAAGTTGGCGCTGGAGCTGGAGCTATATATGCTATGCTATGGAGCGAAAGCAATAATGCCAAAAGGGAATCGAACCCCCTGAAGACACGAAATATTTGATGCAGACAAAAGAGACTCCCTGAGCGATGTGCCTATTCAGTGGAATTGAATAGGAAATTGACCAATATGGCTTAAAATTATCCACAGGAGCCATTGTGCACACAGGAATCCAAGTGTCAATAAAATTCCATAATTTCCTCCCAACTTTATGACATCCATCATCATCGTCGTCGTCGTCGTTTTCGTCGTCGTCGAACTGGTAGATTCTCCGCCTCACCTAGAAGCTATACAAACGATCCATGAGCACGATCCATTCTTTCTTCTCAATAGGCCATAAACCATTCGATGACTAAAGAGCATTCTTACAGCTACCGAAGTCTCATCAATTTCGTCCATTTCATCCATGAACTATACTACCATGTAAAAACTGCTCCCGGAGCAACTCCTGTTACACTCCCACTACCATATAACCGCACCACTCTCACCGTTTAATAACCATCTATCTCTTATCTCTGCCTGTGCGAATGGTAGAGGAAGCTTGAGTTTTCCTCCTTTGCTTTTTACACAAACCACACACACACGTAAAGATTTTTGCAATATTTGATGATTGTTGGTGTCGCTGACAGCGACAGCACAATCTAAACTTCTTGTAAAAGAAATCTGTACAGTTTCCTCTCGGAGTATATTTATATTTTATGTAGTACACCTACAGAGCGAATGGGATCTTTGCTTCTGTTCATATAAGGATACATACGTAAGAATACAGTTGTGTGCACCTTCTCTCATCCAGTTTCCAGTTTCTAGTGTCATGACTCGTTGAGCAATAAAACAAACCTGGTAGATCATTGCTCAAAATTCCTGGGGTAGGTGGAAGAGAAGAAAGGACATAAAGTGAAGTCGTTACGTTGCATATTACATAATATCATGTATAATAGTTGAGCATGTGAAAGATATAACTTTTAGGGATATCAACCAGGGCACCATCAAAGGACAAGAAGGACATATCCACATCGATTTTTCTATATACCAACCTTCCTTGGATTACCGTAAATGTACACGATCCGCCACCATAGTCCTGGTAACTTTTATTACCCTCCTAATTCTGCAGAAATATTACATATTATGTAATGCAATTCTTCCTATGCATTACGTTTCTTGTGCCATCTTCAAAATAAAAGTGTTATGAATTTATAGCATGTCATCGTTTTCAGAGCAAAATTTAATGGATATTGCTATTAATAAATATTTTTTTAAATACTGACTTATTTATAGTTATAGACACCTTTTAATATCATAAAAACAAATCGACGGTAAAGCACACATGAAAATTAAAGTGCTCCAATTTTATCTTCTCATCGCTTAGTTCAACAGATCTTTCTCTTCCATTTATTATTCCATGGTTTATTCAACAAAAATATTAACGACGAACTATGCTGTAAGGAAAAAATGTAAGCTAAAACATAATTAAAGGCGTATAGTGAATGTGGTATGAGCTTGTCGCAAGCAACTGTGCACGACAAAGTTGCTAGTGAATCTTGCATTCGAAGAAATACGGTAATCTGAATTGTGCAAAATACCATTTTTATGCAGTGGCACAAGTACTTACATACTCTAAACTGAAATATTTGAACAAAAATTTAATAAATGGAATTGAATACCGCATTGATACGAGGTTTATAACTACGTTCCTTGAATCGAACTGTCAAGCATTTGAGGGGCTTATAGATACAAAAGTGTAGCTTGAGATTACGTTAAAGCTTGAAGACCCATACAGTAGTGATACTTGTAATGCCTGGGATGCTTAAATTTTCATTGGTACAATGCAAGGAAATCAAAATTTAGACAAACATTTGTTGGTGAAACAAGTTGTTAATGTTTGGAGTAAAGGACATCCTAATCACTGGGACTGGGAGGCACATAAGGCGCATAGAGTAGCGGGAATACGTGGTAGCCTCCTGCACCCTCCAAAAGTAGCGACGGCAGCCATATTGAAAAAACGTTGTGCGCATTTGTATTACACTCAACTGGGCATCCTAATTAAAAAGGCCTCCACTTGGGTCTATAGCGAGATATCCTGATTGGGCCGATTTGTCCGTATTGCCAGTCCGGCGCTGAGCCTAATGCTTTGTAATGTTTGGACATCCTAATGATTGAATGTGAAGTTAGGCCGGACATCTAAATGCTGGCTTGTGACGTCCAAAAATTAAAAAATTAAATTGCGCTAAAACGTATATTTTACTTTTGTGGTAGCAGCACTAGCACATCTAAACAGCTGTGTGATATCTGCTCGTATTGACTTTTTAATGCAACCTTTGTTGTTAGGTAACAATAGCGCGCGTAATTTAAAAAATATCGAGGTTTTACATTTTTACCGCGCTCCAGCCCCCAGTTTTTGTCGGATTTTCATAAACTTTGAAATCTAACACCTCTTAATAATTTTCTAAACACTGATTTCAGGATTGTTCAAAATTAACAAAACATTATATTTTCTGGATTTTTTGAGTCTGAAGAAATACGTCAAAGATACCTAAAGAGATAACTATTTTTTTTGATTTTTTTTCGAATTTTGAAAAAACTGGAAATTACTTTTGAGGTAATTATTTGGAGATGTTTTGTTTCGATTTATGATCAGAATAATAATTTTGTAATACACGCCGAGGCTCAAATGAAGGACGGGCTGCTAGCCTTACAAAAATGTGCGTTCGGCACTCATTCTAACAAGCGCGGTATATTTCTTTTGGGAGCAAATGAAACATTGGTGAGGAATTTAGTAGTCCTAGACTTGTGAGGCAAACGCAAAGATTACGTGCTGTGTTTGCACCCTAGTTAACACCTTACAATCAAAATAGTAATTTGTATTTCCAGTCAATGACGACTTTGTGGGGAGCGAAATAGAATAAGGCCGTATTACTTGCACCTGTGTCTATAAAGTTGTATTCCACGTAGAGATCATAAAAGAAGCTTCGGCAAAGCGTCTGTTCGATTGAGTTAAGTAGAAAAATGTCAAGTTCATTCTTTTTATTGCCATATGTGCGTTTCAGCTAAGACTTTACTTCCACCAGACCTTGACCCTGGACTGTATCGGTCCGCATGCAGAAAAATGCAGAAGATCAAAATAATTTATTTGAATTTCGTGTTTGTAGGGGCTGGTAGTAGTAATTTTAAGAAACTATGATCAACACCTATATTTAAATTTTAGAGACACTACTAAACTACCATCAATCAAGAGAAAAACCATAGGTTCAATGTACTTCGCAACAACTGATGCTTTCAAAGTTAAAAAATACTGGCAACCGAAAGAAATGGAAAATGGGGTTTGCAAGAAAAACAAACCAGTAGAAAAAAACTAAGTCAAGTCCATTTACTCGAGGTATGCAGATGTACGTGAAGCCAAGCATATTATTATATTCACGCAAACGCTAATATTTCAATTTCTCCCAATGACGTTTTTAAAAGGAATAGCAATACTGCAGCAATACCTTCTTTAAACTGTAATGCTGTCTAGGAAAACATACCATAGGGTGTTATCATTTTGTTTTTGTTGCAATAATGTTTTTTTTTCGAATAAAAATTCAGAGCACAAAGCCGTAAATGTTAATAATGACCAGTTGCTGGGAGTATCTTTTGCTTCTCTAGTATTTTAAGAGATTTCCTCAACATATGAAGACCTTGGGATGTTGATGCTGTTAATGAACCATTGAGGATGCTGTTGAGCAAAACTTTCCAACATATTACTACTACATGGAGTAAAATATCATAAAAGAGAATGAATATGGGTGTAGTAGTAGTAGCAGTCGAGTCGGATTGTTGAAACAAGCAATAGAATGCTACAGGGACAGGGAAAGATCGATTTAAGATCCTAGAATGACAATGAGATGGCAACCAAGTGGGGAGCGAGATGGGTAATTGAATTTGTATTTCCATCCCAAATTGTGTGTCTTTCCGTCTCTATTTTTCACACCATTGTGTCGTCGGTCTCCCATCGACTCCTTAAACTAGATTAAGGGAAAGCCGTGTGTGCCCAAAAGCCTCTGACACTCTCCGCCCGGCCGACTCTCCCTCGGTTCCAGTGGAATACTAATGGCATTGTTGAATCGATACCTATCAATTACAGGTCTCTTCCTTTAACTTTATTTTATCTGTTTTCTGCTCTATGCCATGGGTATTATTATATTTTTATCTTATCTCTCCCCACATGAAACTTAGACCAAGGTACAATAATAATAATCTTGACCGTTATTAAAAAATTTAGTTTTTCAATTCATCCGCGTGTAAATATTTTCCTTGTAAAAATTTAATTTAAATTCAATGTT